>JAULBM010279769.1:0-27071 GCA_032357055.1 Geukensia granosissima
AATAGGTAAGACATGTTGTCACTTCAATGGTTAATTAAGAAATTACACTTTTGTCGTTTTACTGCTGCTGCTCTTTCGTTCCATTGAAAGTATTTCCGCCTCTAACAATGGAAAAGACAAGCAGCAGTAGCTTGTATTTTTATTTGTAGTTAACAGGTCCTCGTCTTTCTAAGATCCACTGATAAAACAGGGATCAACCGATTCCTGACGGTGATCATAAAATTTAAGAAGAAAGAAAATTTCAATTTTGATTAGAAGCTTCCTTGTTCTATTATTATATAAATAATATCAGAAGCGTTACCACTCCGTTAAAAAATTCTATTATATAAAACAAGCTCAACTGAGAACCAGAAACATAAAAGACAGCGGAAGCATATTATTGTCACACAACTATGGAAGTTTACAATACTCAAGTTGAAATCATGCCCCTCTTCTTGTGAATTTAGAAACACTTAATTTTTTTTCCAAGAATGAAGCAGATTTATTAGTGTCGATAGTATCCTTTCTTGTATTTACATTTCGCTTTGGTACATTAGAGTGAGATTATCACTGAAATAAGTATAAAAGAACAAAAACACTTGTAGTTTTGGTTTTAGAACATCGAAAAAAAAATATTCAACTTTCAAATTGTTAGTTTTAATAGCAAGCTAAAGATCAGGCCGACCTCAAGATCTGATTATACTACTTACCGAGCCGGTCAGGTTAGCGTGCAATATTCCACGATATTGCATTCAGTGCAATATTGCTTTGAAAAAGTGACCTCGTGACATTTAAACTTAATACACACTAGAATCTTTATTAAACCTATCGTCACAGCATTATTATTAAATCTTTAAATATGGTATTTATTGGTAAAATTTATTGGTGTATTTCTAATAGCTGAATACGGAACTAAACAGTTCATATTTGTTATTTAATTTTAAACTTCTCGTCTATGTAATTTATATTGGCATTTGTACAGCCCATGCTTTCGTGGACTTCTTACGATATTTAAACACTAAATTCAATTGGGCGTGTTTAATCACACCGTAGTTAAAGAAAATTTGGTTTCTTGATCGGATCTTTTGAGGTTTTTAACAGACAGCAACTGTGAGTACTTTTTCGAGGTCGATACTTTTGTAAAATTATATATAAATTTTATTTGTATTTGTTTTAGTTTTCAGTATCGATTGGAAGTGTTCAATCCATTTCAACCAATTTTTACTGTGTGTCATTGCTGTTTTGTCGCACTTTTAGGGAGGGCTGAGAGCTCACAAACTGTTTTAACCCCGCCAAATATGTTACTGTTCTAAGCCAGGAACCTGTAATCCAGTGTTTGTCGTTGTTTAATTAGTCATTTGAGGTTAAATTTTATATTTTGGTTTCCTTTTACAGCTTCCGTTATGGGATGTACTCCGATTAATTATTGAAGGCCACAATGGGACCTGTTAAAATTCGACTGTCTTTTGGTTGATGGCTGTCTCATGAACAATCATGCCATATCTCCTATTTTATATTGATGTAGAAAATTAATGTGTTTAACATTTAAAGGTTTTGCTATATAAAAAATTATATTAATGAATATTGATCCTCTTAGAATATTCATTGAACTCGCAAGCTCGTGCAATATTATAATATTCTACTCGGGACAATATTCACAAATTTTTGTGCAATAACCATATATTCTTCTTGTGGTATTTCTAAAAATAAATGACAGATTCAATGCCATTTCTTATTTGGATAAAAGGTATTCTTTTGTGAAACTAAATTAGTTTAACCAACCACATATCGCGTGCATCTGTCCGAGGTTAGGGAAGATGAATGTTGGTGCTTGTGCTCTTTTAATTTTTAATACAATTAATGCTCATATCAAGATAAAGTAATTGGGTATGTATTTAACCAAACGTGTACACTTGTAATCTGGGCAATTCAGAGTTCACCACGTACAAAGAGTATTATATACTTGCTGAGAGCTTTTTGGACACCTCTCGATTTGAAAGTTTTCCTTGTTTTTAGACACAACTCCCTTCATAATTCTATTTTGTTTTTAAACTATGGAAAACATTGATTACATATACTAACTGTGATAAATAAATTTAAGTATACCAAACGGAGTTTGCAACAACAAAAGTGAATCTCTATAAAAAGTTTCACAATAAAGTATACAATGTATCATATTATATATATCGAAGGATTCTAATTTTCCGCCACAGCAGATGCTCTAGTTAAAAAACCATTTTAACTTGAAATAGAAAATTTTCCGATAGTGTGTAATGTTAATTTTTTCGTCTTTGGGAATTTCCTTAATTTTGGGGGTGCAATCAACTAATTGAATCGGGTCACAAGACATGATAAAATGTTTATCTTTAGGGGTTTTATAACAAATATAAGATGAAATTTTCAGAAAATAGTTAAATGTTATTCTAGCTGTAAAGATGAAGCGAAAAATTAGAATTCCAACGATATATGACATACTTCATTGCTGAACTTTCGATATATCTTCACTTAAGTCGTGGAAAATTTTGTTTGGTGAACTATATATAATATTCTGATACGCTTATTGTTAATACCAATTTACGAAAAGATGACTTTACTTTTTAAAAGGATTCGGATTTCCATGATTTTAGTATTTCAGATTAAGTCATATATTTTGATTTAAATTGAGATCAAGTTTATCTTATATGTCATTACTGTCATGAAAATAAAGCTTTAAAATACTTTATTTTTCTTATTGGTATTCATAAAAATATAATAAAGACTGAAATTGTAAGAGAGATTACCAGGGTACGGTCAATGATTTGAAATTATTTTTTTAATAAATGCAAAGTAGTAACCTAACATGTAAGTAACAACTTGTATAATTTTCATTAAGCAGGGCTGAATTGAGTTGGTATGAATGCTTTATGTTGCTATGAGAATATAACAAATATTACCGGATAATTCATGTAGTAGTAGCTAGTATTTAAGGTCGTTGCAATTATTCGAAGAAGTTGCAAATAGTTTATTTTTTAAATCCTTTTAATGAATAGAAAACGAGTTGGTTTTTTCAAGCTGTTAAAGATCATAAAGCTTATTTAACACCAGTAACAATATTTAACATCTTTGAAAATTGTGTTTTTTAGAATCAAATTGATGCTGATTTAAATAATTTATATCAAAACTTATTTTAGTCCATATTTTGACGTTTTTTTACATTATGTTCTACATGTTGTTGATACTTGTAATTTTTGGCATTTGCACAATACCTTGTTTTCTTTGGCTCTCTATGATATTTTCATACTAATTCCAACCGGATTCTTTGTGTTAGTGTCTTGATGTCTTAGTGGCATCAATGATACATGGATATAATGATACTTAAACTAGATTTTGTTATTGATGTCTTAGTTTAAGAGAAACCATTAATTTAACAGGCAATCAATCAGAATCCAGTGAATAAAAAGTCGAATATTGCATTTTGTTACTCCTTTGGCCTCAGTTATTTCGAAAACGGTAAGAGATAACTGAAACCTGTTAGCACTCTGTTGAAACGTGGTATGATTGTGTACAACATATAAATTAAAATATACAGTGCAAACATCTACTGGTTGTCTTTTAAATTTCAATAATGAACAAACATTCCCATCTGAGGGGAGCTATAAAATACAATTTGATGATAACGAAATGTAAAAATTATTGGTAAAATAAGTAAACAATGAAAACGGGTAACACTTACACATAAAAACAGGCACATAAAGTATGCAGCCGTTCTTTAATTGTATTTTTATTTATGATAGAACTCAGTAAATATTTAAACTGATTTGTGGTAACCAAATCCTCGACTTAATATTTTGCTAGTAACAAAAAGATTTCTTTCTTAAGTTTCTAAAATATCGCTACATACAGGGACGAAATAAACATATACACTGTATGAACGTCGACTTGAAGGCAGAGCAAATTTACAATAGGTTATAAGGAATCGTCTCTCCTGTATATTTTAGTTTGAGTTCTACCTTGAGGAACAGTAACATTTAAATAACTTATAAGCTGTATTGAGAGTAAGGTCGCTATTATAAATGTTCGTGATATATTTGGTGAAGTTCGAGTTATTACCTGCAAGGATATCGTCCGGATAGTGGTTAGTTTGAAATATTTATTTATTGAATCACATTAGAAAGGATCTTGGTGAAGTTTAAAAAAGGTATCCATAACATTAAAGAAATAAGTCTGCATTTCAAGGAGCACAGTTGTTACCCGTAGGAATTCCTACAGTCCGCCGATACATTTAATCGTCAAATCTAATGTAAAGATAGTCCAGAAGTAAACTGACATTTAATTTAAAATCTTCTCATAAGTCTAGTAAGTGAAATGTTGTAGTTACCATTTGTTTCGAGAATGTTACATCAAATTAAATCAATAAGAACGCATTCAATGATAGTATTCAATGGCAAAAATGTTAAATATTCTCGCAAACACGGTCATTTACAGCCTGACATATCATATATCTTAAAAAAATTAGTCAACCCCAGGACACTATCAAGATCAATACAGTAACAGTTTTCAAGAGATTAAAGGGAACTGCAAAATAATTTGTAACGACAACCTTATAGACAGCCAAAAGTCCTTACTTGGGACAGGCGTATGTAACTTGTGGCGGGGTTAACTCATTCCTCGTGGTAAAAGATGAAAGTAAAATAAAATATTACATTTATGGCACACTGTAAAAAGTTTACCGGAAATCGTACAATTTACGTATATAAGTACTTAAACAATAATAATACAAAAATAAAAAAAAAAAACAAGTCGAAGAGAGGTACTTCCTATTAAATGCTCGCACTTTGCTGAAAGCAAGCTCAGTAAGTTTTTGATTGATGATAAATTCATCAAGCCTATGAGAGGTTACCAAATAGAAACACGTCTGTAAAGATTAGGTCCTTTATCATAAAAAACGATGATGATAAAAAAGCAAACACAAGGCCTAATCAATTTTAGATAAACATAAGTACCAATTAAAGCAAGTTGGCAACAAAGTAAATGGTAGTAAGGAAAATCATGTTGCGAGTTCGGTATAGATGTTGGGGCATAGCATCAGTATATTTCAATCACTACCGATTATTTTGATTTATGTCGTTCTTTTATTTGTTTATGCGTTGTCATATTTGTTTGGAAGTTCCTGTGTTGGTGAAAGTGATTTTTGAATATATATTTGAAGTTATGACAGTTTTTTGAAAAGTTACAATAATCCGGTGAAGATTAATCGTTTTTGATGTTCATAGTTCGTCTGCTACTACTTTTGGTTTCTTTTATTTTTCTTTTGACCACTTTTTTTAGGAGGGTGTATATCCCAATAAACAAGGTATTTAAACTGTTCTAAGTAAGGAATTGTGACCATTTGTTTGTCTTTGTGTTAAATGTCTTGTTACAATTACCTTTTTTTATAATGTTTAGGTTCATGTAAGAGAAGTATTTGTATTTGTTTATATGCTTTTTATGTAGGGCAATCAATAGCTTTTTACTATATGTGGAATTCCACCCGAGTTAAAGCATTTGTGGATTTCTAGAATTGTAAATTCCCCGTTATGCGTAGATGGAGTGTGGTCTTTCTAATAATTACCCAATGTCTTTCAATTTTTGAAAAACAGCCTCAACATTGTTAGCTGCAATAACTGTTTGATTCATCATTTTGGGTTCGCTATTTAGGAGTATACATACAATATAATCAATTTTAATATTTCTATAACAAATGAAGACCAAAATCAAAAACGTAGTAAAAAAAAGGTACCCATATACAAACAATCGAAAAGGAAACAAAATCCAGCAATAAGGTTTATGCCATGTATAATACAATAAATGAAATCAGTGTCGTTTCGTGGGCTTATAATTAAAATAAAGAGGAAGCGAAAGAAACACGAAGGGCAAGACAAAAGGGGAAACGACAGACACGGCAATCTCAAGAACGCGAACAAGACGGAACCAAACATTTATAGGGGTGAACTCAGGTGGTCCGGAAGGTTAAGCAGTTTCTGTCTTTTTAAAGTCACCCGCCGCAATGTCTAATCCGGTATTAGTTATTTCAGGGTAATGTGGAAGCTTTCATGGGATCACAACCTCAAGGCAGAGAACAGCCTTTAATGTTTACTCCACAACTACACAGAAAACGTCCCTCATCTGTGAAACGAATATTCCAAACCGGTCGACAAGATTGTGGTGTCGTAAAATTTCTGGATCGGTGAATTCAACCGAGAAGCAACATATCCTTGTCTGGGCAGCTGGAATTTCTGTATAACATATCCTTGTCTGGACAGCTGGAATTTCTGTATAACAAAATATGATAAAATTTATGTCAAACATGTTAAGTTATACATATTTGATATATCAAAATCAAGAAATGGGATCAGACACACAGCAATATTACTCGGAGGAACACGAAAACCACTGGAAAAGAAGTATGGACAATAAAAACCATAAGAATGGAATTTTTAACAATCTCAGCCTCTTGATTTGGGATGTATTTTTGAAATTTTGTTACTAATGTACAGAACATGAGTTATACCATATGCTTTAACTAAACTGGTTTTTATTACGTGCTTCAATGTGTCAATGTATAATGTGTTATCTTATTGTTGTTTTTCTATACTTCAATGTATCAGTCGTTTTGTTGTTTTTTACGTAATTCAATGTATCAATGTATAATGTGTTATCGTTTTGTTGTTTTTTTTTCGTAATTCAATGTATCAATGTATAATGTGTTATCTTATTATTGTTTTTTATGTACTTCAGTGTATCAATGTTTAATGTGTTATCGTTTTGTTGTTTTTTACGTAATTCAACGTATCAATGTATCTATGTGTTATCGTATTGTTGTTCGTGTGTTTCCTACATTTTGTTATTGTTGTTATTATTTATGTTTTGTTATACAGAACCGCTAAAAAACACTCACATCGAACTATACCTTTATCCTTCTGTCTTTTGAGTGTGTTTTATAATTATAACTGTATCATGTGAAATTAGGTCTCCAGCTAAATATAGAGTTTTCTTAATTGACTTTTACGTTGTCTATGATTATATATTGTGTACTTGTTTTTTAACCTTTTGCACAAAGGTTAACTGGACAATTAACTACCAAGCCAATTTTAACAATAAAACTAGTTATATCTGATTGGATTGTTGCAAGCTATGAAGAATGCATATCGGTTTGATGCTTTGCAGCGTTTCGAGATTTTGAATCTATGATGTAACTATCATCAGCTAAGTACTGGGCTTAAAAAGGAGAAACGGTACAATGATTGACTTTTATACAGTCATCCAAAACGTATATATTACAAATATCACATAATTGACAAATATCCCAACACCAAGACAACTGTAAAAGGACAAACAATTCATGTGATGATAACAAAATCTCAAACAAGTTTACAATATTATACAAGTAACAGTGAAACATCCACTTTTTGAGGTGCAAGGCTTGGGACAGGCATGTAAAGTATCTGGTGGTGTAAAACAAGTTTGTGAGCGCTCTACCATTCCTTAATCTAGAACAATAGTGTGTCAAATGAAGACGTGTCTGTTTCTTTTTTGAGATGTTTGATGTCTGCAGTAATTCACTAGATATATCTGATGCTTGTTCCAACTGAATGCTAAGAATAGTTAGAGTTCACTTTGTAAGCCACATTATCAATATCAACATTTATTATCTTTTTTACAGACACTGTCATGTGCTAAGTTGCTATCTTACAAGGTAATTAGATGATGCTTTTTGTTCATTTTCGGCTTGTTATTTTCCAATATTCTGTTAATTAAGAACAACAACATTATATTAGATCAACATGTGTAAAAATAGTGTAATCCTATATTTTTGTTTACGCACAGATCTGGTAGAGCTTTATTGTTAAAACCGTTGAAGAATTGAGAACACTAAGCAGCAAGCAGGTTTGTGACCAGCGCACTTCATTTAACATGATTCAACCATTCAATCAGTATAAAATATGGAAATGATGTTCGTGAATGGTATAACCATAAATGTATAAAATATGGACTATATTTTGGCAGAATATTTCACCATTCTACCTCTTTTTTTTATTAATTGGTTATTCCAAAAATTGCAAAATGTAAATGTTATGTATCGATCAAGACAATAATATACCGATATGTAAATTAGTAATTAATATCTGTCTATCATATAGAGATTTATTCGAATTAACATTTAAACTTTTATTTTAGAAAGTTTATACCATATCTTTTCATTTTCATAAAAAAAGTCTATATATTTGTATACAAAATACAAAATTAACAATGTTAAATAAATATGGAAAATTTAGGTATGCTATATGTACATTTCAAGGAGTAACCTATCATCAGTAACATTAGAACCGAAACACAGGAAGACAAAGATTCAAATATAGCAAAAGAGGCACTCATATCCAAACATGTCATGAAACTAAGGGTAGCGTCTAATCAAGGTTTTGGAGTCCCTGTCACATGTTAGACAGAGTCGTGGCTGTGTCGCTTTTTAATTTTATTGTCTGATATTCATTAGAATGATTTTAAGTTCAAGGTGAGGACCACTCCAAATCCTTGATAAGACGCTACCCTTAGTTTCATTACATTTTCCTTATGTCTGTTA
Organism: Geukensia granosissima; assembly: GCA_032357055.1. NCBI lineage: Eukaryota > Metazoa > Mollusca > Bivalvia > Mytilida > Mytilidae > Geukensia > Geukensia granosissima. The sequence continues at coordinate 8,579 of JAULBM010279769.1, forward strand.
AATGGGATTGAATTAATACAGTTAATGAGGGAAACACCTCTATTATTAACATTACTGCCAGCTTTTACAGACATCGACCTTGACAGATGCATCATCTTATATGGCAATTAGATAAAAAAAGCTAGGCAAGGTATGGGGCCACTGTTGATGAGGAAATCTCCAGGAACGATGGAATTTCTTTATATCTAGAGGTCCATTAGGCACCAAGGGTAGATTCCACTTCTTGTGAAGAGCTCTGGGTCGCCCAAAACAAATAAACGTGTATACGTTGAATAAAGGTTATCTTACCTCCTTTTTATACGGTGCATTTATATGCAAAATTCACCTTGAAAGACAACTACCAAACATGGCCCCAACTCCTGAAACGTGACAGGCACACGATAAATGTGATGAGGAAACACGTTTTGCTTTATTCTAAACCCAACCCCACACCAAGACCTGTAAAACATAACTATAACCATAGACAAACAGTCATCTTTGGATTATACCTGTATTGTTGTCGGGATTTATTTAAACGCACAATTTCATCGGCGAATCAAAGATTTTCAAGGACTACAATTATAATATTTTTCTTCCATTCACCAGTTAAATAATTTTTTTCTTATCTTAACTAATGCAAATGCGTTTCAAATGTAGATGCTTATTTTAAATCTCAGGAAAAATAACAGTTTGCATTGATCAATAGTTAAAATACTTCAAATAAATACAAATCTCTCTATTTGGTGTCAGGTAAACGTAATATGTTTAAATACCCGTGCAATACACATGTAAGGCACAAGTTACATGTCTAGATATCCGCACAATACACATGTCAGCTACACGTTAATGTCAACAAATCTGTCAAAGTTCTTAGATGCTTAAAATGAGTCTTGGTAGCTTTACGAAACGTTCATGATTGTTACGCTTACCATTTTTATACTGAAATTAAGGTTATCAATGATTATCAAGACAGAGGATGCTTAACCTCCCCGATCACTGGCTATATTCCTCTTTGGTAAAGGAGTTCCAATGATCCAAATATCTGTTCTTTAACACGTCTCATATGAAAACACTAACTTATCATACGACGATATCTTCCCAGACAATGCAAAGTATATTAAGTCTGGGAAACATTGAAGTATCAGTTGAAAAACCCGGAAAACCCGGAAAATAAGCAAAAAAACTGGTTTTCACAATCTTTTTAATATTGGGAGATACTATCAGGTTAAAGATCTAGAAAATGCATAATGAATTTCCTGTTGGAACGATGGTTAACTCACAACTAATTATCGAAAAATGAACTTAAAACATTGTACAAGGGTTTTTTTCAAAGAATAAATGCCAAAGCAAAATTTTCTAATACATTTTGCATCTACGTTGTAATAATGAGTAAGTAATGATATTTTTATTGTTTGTCTTTAATTGCAAGTAATTTTTGCTATATTTTTCTCTTGGTCATAAACAAGACACCGGAATTAGGTTCAGAATGACGATCAACTATGCTGCATGCTTGCATGTATCGGTCCCACATCAGTATTCGTTGTCATTGGACATGTTGCCTTCTTATCTTTTTATTTTCATTGTTAAATTTGTTAATATTTTAGTTAATATTTTAGTATTGGTCTTGTCGTTAAGTAGGAACACTTAAAAATATATATGGCAAAATGTTCTATGAGACAGCCACCTAACAAATCCAAACAACCAAACATCTACCTCCCACGTCATCGGGGCATCGATACTTTCAACTTTCGTCAGTTTCTTGTTAAGATGTATTGTGGTTTAGTGACAATTTCTCTGTGTAAAGATCGTAACCCACAAGCATATATTTTACCCAGTACCGAAATAGAATGGATCCAATATTTTTAGTACATAACAAGACTTCATGTTTTCTATTTAGTACTAGTATGAAAGTACTATAGAGTTTAAAAGACCACCGTTAGTTCATGCTTTATAGTCATCCTTAAATTACACACGTGTCTGGTTACTGTCAAGTTGTCTTAGTTGATGTATTTTACCTAGCAGTGGTCCTTACCGCTTGATTCGGCTTCTTGTATCGGTTTGGTTTTATTTGAATACCAGGGTAGTTATATTACTATGTTGGGATCTCGGACTTCCTTTTTTTTGGTTTTATGCTCCCTATGAGAGTATATCCCCCATAATATGCATAAAGCGTATCAAATTTCACCATATTAATTCAACATTTTTAAATTCGTACTTTTAGTGAAAGTGAGAACTTAGGATGAAGACAACTAAAGCTATCGTCGCCTTGATTTTTAGAAATTTTCCTTGGCATTGCGATACCCTTTATTGTTGTAGTAAAAAAGACAATTATGGGTTTTCTGAAATTGTTTATAAAGTTTGGGTTCATATTGAATGTAAAAATATACATCCATGTTTGTATTTATTACAAGAAAAATATCTAGGAAATAATCCCCAGTCCAAGACGATCAAGCAAATCAGCTGCTTGACTAGTTTCTCCTGAAGTTTAAAGAGACATAAAATGAGCTTTTGTTCTTTTTTCTCCTTAGTGTTATTCAAATAGGCCATACAAAGTTAAACAACACAAAGAATGTTCACATAAACAATCTGGGTTCTTACTTATGGTTGGAATTGTAGTTTCGTTTCCTCAGTTTTTTTGGAAGAAATTCGCAATTTTTCAAGCCAAAGCTAAAAACAGTCAAAATTCTGCATTACATTAATTCTTTTTACCAGATTCAACTTAAAACCTTTTAAATGTGTCTATCGTTTTGAAATCAAATATGTATTACTTTGTCATAAAAAAGGTAAAAAAAAAAAAAAAAAAAAAAAAAAAAAAAAAAAAAAAAAAAAAAAACAGCCCACCCCCATATTTGCTGATGTGTCTTATTTTCAGGAAATATGCATATCCTGTCATTTTATACCGCATGGGATCTTCTCAAATGACGAAATATAGTTTTAAGTCACATGTTGATAGCAGCAGTCTTTGCTTCTAACAATTTTCTTAAAGAAACGAGATTTATTGATTTTTTTGGATTAATCGACTTTTATTTATATATAATTTTGAGGATTTATATAATTTTGTTGAGGGCTAGACATACGATATTGTTTCGGAGCAAAATATTAGCAGGATTGCGGAAGGGGTTGCCCATTTGACACCGTTTTCGCACCTTTCATGTAATTGTTGGTAACATTTTTTCGTAATCCCCAGTATCGTCCTGAAATTTGACACCAAAAATTTTTTGTCAGAAATTTTCTGATAAATCGAAATAACTAATCATTTGGAGCATATCTTGCCCTTGTTTGATCAGATATTGCGAAAAAAAAATTTTGGGATCCGAACCATTTAGGTGTCAATATACTTAATAATTTCCTTAAAATTTCAACTAAATTTTTGATTTTTCAAATTTGTCTAGCCATTTTACCTGAAGTTTAACTTGACCGAAACCATATATATTCTGAATCGTTAGGATAAGCCGTACTTTGTCTGAAAATATCAACTGACATTCAAAACCTTGTAGTGATCATGAAATGCCGTTGTCCTTGGGGAAACAGCATTTTGACTTCCAGAAAATCTTATTATATAGGCCGTGTACTTAAAGGGCTATAACGTCTTCCCACATGATCAGAAATGAACGAACTTAGATTCAAATTATTCTTAATAAAATTATCTTTTAGTAGAGGTCAAGATAGAATAAATTTATGAGATAATTTTTGTGTGGTAGTTAATTGAGTTAGAAAATTTTGTGTTCATTTGCACTATTTTTGCATATGTGGTTGATTTAGAATATTGACACCTAAAAGGATCCGGATATGCTACATTTTGTCTGTAAATCAGCTTAAAGTCCAGACATTAACATGTTTAGAAAAAGGAGATGTGGTATGTTTGTGTATGGGACAGCCATCTAAAACGAACTTTCAATAACGGAAACAGGTTCACGCCCTACGGCAAGCTGCAAAAGGCCACTAAAATAAAATGTGGCGATATTCAAATACAACAATTATCGGTCAAATTAGCAAACAATGAAAAAACAAGTAAATTTTAAACATGAAAACAACGACATCCACTGGATTACATGTTCCTGGCTTGGAACAGATATATAAAGGATGTGGCCGGGTTAAACGTGTTTGTGAGTATACTCAATCCTCCCCCTAAATTGGGCCTGTGATGTGACAAAACGAAAAAAAAACAAAAATGAAAGTGCTGTTATATAGAATGAAAGTAAAAGTCTCGCGAAAACTTTTGGACAATTACAAAGTTTGAGATATTGGATTATTATGGTCTAACAAAATCTAGAAGTTAAGTGTGAATTTCTTTATAAGGAATCGTAAACAATTCGTTTTATAGACATTGTAAAACTACTACAGCTTTTACATTAGTAAAAATTATAACTACTGACGATTTTTTGGGCTATTTCTCTGGTCGCGCTACGGCATTTTCGGTACATTATGTTTAATATTAAAATGTTTCCGTTTTCATCTGTTGACATAAATATTGACGTTTATTAATTTTTCTTTGAAATACACTCATTATAGCAACAGTAAATTTAAGGCAGAAGTAATTACTTGCCAATTGTAATTAATTACCGGTGAAGTGAATTTTGAACCTGCTAGGGGTATTTTATTCGGAGTAGGTTTAATTTCAACAAAAAGATTCATTTTAAGAATAGAATTGAGCACTAGGAATTGTGAAAATAAAATACCTTGCATATTGCAAAAAAAAAAACACGTATCGGTTTGTAAGATTTATAATTGGACTGTTTTCTTCCTGAACACACCTGATATAGGCCGTTTAGACCTTAAGCAACGATAGTTTATGCTTTGTTAGACTGGTAACCTAACTAGGTACCATATATTCGATACGACGGAATCATGTATGTCAAGGACAGAACCAGCCAAATCTTTTTTGATGTTTGAATATATTAACTTATTTTTGAATGTGATTGAAGACATGTTTATAACAATTCTTTCAATTACCTTGCCGAGACAACTAATGTAAAGAGATAGGTCTATAATAAGATGGCAATGGCGCATACCCTTTTCTGAATAATGCGATAACATTAGCTGTCTTTTGGCCGATTTTAAAATGAAAACAAGATGACCGTCCTTTGAGTTTCGTTAAAAACAAGTCTTTAATCACTTTCAAAGAAATAATTCAAGATATGAGTACCAGTCAGGTGTTCTTGCTACATGATTAACTGTTCATCAGTTAAAAGAAAACTTATAATTACATACTTCATTTCCTGGAGAGAAACTGTTTTTGAGGTTTCTAAAAACCAGTCGATAAGGTTGCGCATCGAGGGTTATTACTAAAACAAGATGGGTATGAGATTCGAGGTAATCTTTGAAATTGGTTTGATAGTTGTTTGCAAAACAGACAACAAAAAGTTGCAACAAAAACCGCATTATCCAAACTTCACGATTTTTCTGCTACTTTACATAAATGTTATTGCGGAAAAACAGAGGACATATCATTTAGTTATGCAGGCGATGATGAATGGCTGATCGATTGGTCATGATATGAAGAAACTAGACTTGTGTGTTTTATTCTAATAAAACGAAAATTATGATGCTTTCAAATTCAAAGATCTCAGAATCAAGTTTCTCGTTAATTACAGTGAAATAGTGGGCTTAACGTACCTACTCCTTACACAGACATTCCAAAAGCATCTGTTCATAATCACCGGAGTGGAACATTACCAGTGATACTAAGTGGAAACGACATACAGAAACTAATAATAAAATAAGTGTTTCCAAACACATAAACGATCTACGTAAATTATAATTCTGTGTGTGTCGAAACAATTGGAAAGTTTTTTTTAGTTTATAAAAGACTAATTCTTGAAGACAAAGAATTACTTGCTGGACCTGAGAGGAGATGATTTATTCTGCCAATTTCCTTCCTGATAACATTTTATCCGTTTTGGTAATAGCATTTATAGACAATGGGCACAAATTGTGCACCTTTAATAGCAGATTTGTTTTTGTACTGTTTTGAATCTTTGTTTATGGCCAAACTTCATAAGAATCTTTCTTAAGTTGATTAAGCAGACAAATTTTACACAAGATTATATCATTTCGGTAAATAACAAATATGTCTGAGATTTATCGAACGAAATTAACCTTGAATAAAACCAGTTATTTATTTATACTTATCGTCTTCATCCCCGATGGGGCATAAGCACCAACAAGCTTCATTGGACTGTTAACGGAATTGTTTCTATTCTGTCTGGGTTTCTTCCCATAGCCTTAAATTAACAAAATCTTTCTATAAGCCAGTAGAACTATTTAACCCATAGCTGTGGACTAGGTTTTGGACTAGGCAACAGGGTTTATCTACACACATGCCTTCCGTGAATATACGGACATAGTCTTCTACAAGGCCTTTGGTTAAGTTTTGATGTCATTTGGAATCCCAATGCCCATCTGCTATCTTGAAAGAATCCCTCATCTGGGCCACATAGGTCTTACTGTGGAGAGACTACACCAACTAAGACTTAACGGATTTTGCCAAATATTTCACAGCAAGCTACTAATCAGGGCTTGAGCTGAAATAATAAATTGATTGTTGTTTAAGCAAATAATCATGTATATTCAGGACAAGATTTCAAACAAGACATTTAAATGGGTTTAGCAGTGGGTAAGGGCGGGGAATTTAATAACAACGGGATGCAAAATTGGTACTGTTTGGGTAGGGGGCGGGAAATGTAGCCGAAGCAACTGGTCACCTACGGACAACTCATTACAAGTTGTTGCGGAGAAACCGAGCAACCCCGGCCGCCCTCGGGGGAGGGGGGTGGTGGTGGTGGTGTTGAGCTGAAAGCGAAAGCGACAAGCTCAGACACAAACGCCACACAAACTCTAAGCATCACACAGTCATTTTTTAGACAAAACAATAGCCTTAAATGGACATTTCTGGATTAAAATTGTATACATCGCAAAATAAAAAAGGGAGACGATTTCTCATTCCCAATTATTTATTTCTCCTTCCTTGACGGGGATGTTTTTTGACATATTCTTTCGTTTTTTACAGCGACGATTAAGATTTTTTAATGAACGAAAGATAAAAAAAAACGATTACAAAATTCTTTCAGTAATACAAAAATTGGCATCGAAATTTGTATGTACTTGCTGTCTTCTGATGAAAAACGGGATGTCACATCCTTCTTTTACGGAAAAGTGGTTAAAACAGCTAATTAATTTAAACTAAACCCCCGTGGTATAAAATTCATCTTAATAAATAAAACTAATCCGTAAAGGATTTCGACACAGCAGTTCTATAAATCTTTAAATATGTACTATATCAACTGTCTTGTAAAAAGCTTAATACTGAACTATACAGTTTACATTTGTTATAGCAATATACTTCCTATCTATCAATTTTCATATTGGAATTTGCACAACCGCATATTTTTTTCACTTTTGATGATATTTAAACACTAAATCCATTGGACGTTTTTCATTGATACCGTTCGGTTGCTTTTGGTTTTGAACTAGCAGACAACAACTCCGGATACTCTTTCGAGGTAGATACTTTGGTTGTATTATGTGCTACTGTTAATTGTATTTGTTGCTGGTTATCAATATCGATCTCAAGCGTTAAATCAATTTCATCCGATTTCATCCGATTTTTATTTGTGCGTTTTCATTGCTGTTAGGTTAGCAGGAGGGTTGAGTGCCCACAAACTGGATTAAATCCGGCACATACTTACTGCCTTTCCAATGCCATGATTCTTTAGTCACGCGATTGTCATTGTTTGAATAGTTATTTATTTGTTCACCATTTTGTGGATTAGGTCGATTTTATTGTTTTATGAATAGTCTAATATTTTGTATTTTGGAAGTCTTTTACTGCTTCCGTTATGCTGTTGACTTCGGTTCATTGTTGATTGATTGATTGTTCGTTGCTTAACTTCCATTGGCAAATATTTCATGCATATTCAGGACGAGAACAAGTTCACCAATTATCAATATCGAAAAAGGGGCTGGGATGGGACACAACAGGGCAACGGTTTTTGACTGACAGTGGAAAAAGGGAATGATAGGTAGGGACATAAAATTTAGCCTTTTGTAGCGGTATAAACCTACAGTTTCATTGTTGAAGATTGTAATTGAAGATTGCAGATGTTGAATTTCGATTGCTATTTGGTGGCTGACTGTCTCATGGACAATCATGCCACACCTCCTATTTTGATTTTATTCAAATAGATTTAAACATCTACAGCTTGAAACTACTAGAATCATCACAGGAGAAATCCGAAATTGTTTACAATTAAATCGTGTGGGAAACCTATAAAAGAGGAGACAACTAAGAAAGTTACAAAAATTGTAAAATTATTGTGCACCAGATTATCTTTGCAAACTCGTTCACCTATTATATAAATTACAACGTTACACAAAACGGCTATGATATCATTATTCAATTTTGAAGACTATCACTAATGAGTTGATACGTTTTATTCCCGCTACTGTTAGATGAATAGATTGAATCCAACAATTAGAAGCGCTTAAAGCAAATCAAAATTTAAAAAAAAACTGAAAAAAATCAACAACTCATAGTTTCCCAAATAACTACTCATTAGGTCTTAGAAAGCTTTATGTTATTCTAACACAACTTTAATATGCTCTCCATCGTTTTTTTTTAAATATGATCTAAACATAGTTAACTTTGTTCAAAACCCATCCTGCATATGTAGTGCTAAAATAGAAAATGCATACCATTTTTCTTCAATGTAAGTCCTATGTGATCAATCAAACCAAATTTTCAATGGTCTAAACTGGCTACCTGATGCTTTTATCTTTTTACTCAGGGAAGTGACGGCCTAACCGACGAACAGAAAAAGATTTTTGAATAAATAAGATCATCCCATTGGTTCCTAGTTGTGTGTTTAATTTCGTATCTTTATTCTTCCTTTTTTCTCCTGCATCTCGTCTTTACTTTTTGTTTATCATAATGATATAATATTTAATATTTGTCTATCTATTTCGATTTATTTTGTGATAAGAGTATTTCTTTTTCTTTTTTGGATCCCGTTCTTCCTTTTGTACTGGTATTAAATCCTTCGATGAGAGGCAAGTCCGTGAACCACATAAACAGCACGAAAAACTCTACAAGATTAGTGTTTCTTAAAGCCACTCTTTGTTAAGACTTGATCAACCTACAAGTATCCTCCTTTACTGGATTTCAGTGTCCTAACAAGCAAACTTACATTGCGGGGTCTGTCAAATGCTCCTCCTTCCAAGTTATACTGACAGTTATAATTATCAGCAGTTAAAACGGCTCCACAGAATGCATTTTGGGGGTATATTCAGTATTACAAAGTTCTTGTAATAAGAATGAAGAAATAAATTAAATACCCGCTCATCACTTGAATGTCAATGCGATAGTGCTTTAATTTCTTATCAGATATGCTCCAAGTAATAATTAAAATTTCTCATGATCATTATTTTAAAAGAGACCAATTATATGTGTACGTCAATGAGTACCAATGGAAACGCAACAGTGTGATTGTTTTTTTCCTATAGTTTTAAAAGTTTTTAAGCTCGTAAAACATCTTGTCCGGCAGTACAATTAATTTGCATCCAACTCGAATGTAGTTCCCCTTTAAAGATAGTATATTTTTTCATTTTATCGTATTTTCTGTTTTTACGTTATCATCTTCTATTACTTTAAGAGTGTAGCGGAAGAGCTTAAATGGTTGGTTCTGTTAAGAATTTTCGTCAATGGGACATAAAGATTGCGATTCGGTCGCTGTCAATAAAGTCAAATAACAGGTAGTTGGAAAGTCCTTTGTGGATCACCCATGTGAGAGATCAGAAGTCCCTAGTCCAAAGAGACATGACAAATTTGAAACAAACTAAAAGATAAAACGAAAACAAAAGGAACAAAGGCTTAGAATCCACGAACTCCTTTGCAAAACAGTGTGATCATTTGCTCATTAAGAGTAAGCATCGACTGTCTTGCGTGCAACACCCTTCGTGATATCCTTAGACTCTAATCTGGGTTAACGTCAATACGAGAATAGGTCAACTAATTTTTGTATTACCGGTAACATGTCCATTTTTAGTTGAGATACACTGATACCATATGGATCAACCAATTCGCGATGGCGACCATAAAATTTTAGGAGGGACCACTTCAACCTTGATTGGATGTATTCCTGTTATATTTAAAAGGAAAAGTACTGCAATAATTTAACCAACTTAAACACATTTTTGCCAATTTTTTTTTTTTGTTAGCGCTGACAAAATTTTTTTTTTAGAATAAAACAAAGCTTATCAAGTTTGCAATCTTTTATTGTTTGTTTTTTTCTGAAAGATTGCACTACGACAAAAGATTGTGTCCTGAAATCCATCAAATTATCTTCGGATTTTTGTAAATCAGGGTTTTTATCACAAAAAGGCAAAAATGCAAGATCTACACCAAATTTGAAACAATAATTATGGCATGTCCAAATATCAAAGTCAAAGGACCAAAAAGGAATTCGAAGATACCAAAGGGGCAGACAGAAATCGTTAAGTCGGAAGTCAAACAAGACCATGGCCAACAAAATGAAACAAAAGACAAACATAGAAAACACAACACTACACTGAAAAGTAAAGCTGGAGTAACACGAACCCTACAAAAACCAGGGTGTGTTCAGAGTCTCGGGAAGGGTAAGCAACTCCTGCTCCACTAGTGGCACCCGTCGTGTTACTCAGTAGTCAAAGCTGGTGTATAGTTACAATCGATGTTAGTCACAACCGGTATAGGAACGGATTTGTATTTATGACAGTCGGAAGATATCCATTGTCATTTGTGAAACAGACAGCAAAATGCAGCAGGAATGACAACTACCATGAAATAACGTTTTAATGCAGTACCTTGGATAATGTGTTCATATACTTTTTTACAGTACCTTGGACCAAGTGTTTCAGTGTATTGGTTCCAGTTACTTTACATGCCATAATGTCTTTAAACTGGCTTATTATACTGTTGTTGTGGCAGACAGATACATCTGTAACGAAGGCAAACAAGGCAAGTCATCTTCATACAAATAAAAATTACGTCTAACGGTTATCAGGTGTCGCAATACCTTTTCATAGTTCAAATAAATTGCAAGACATCTTCAATGAATAAGTGAAGTTTTTTTATTAAGCAATCATAAAACTTAGTTTATCTATCGAAATTTCCGATGACAATATAATCCACAATCACATGGTACGCGGTGAGGCCGTGTATGTTTTTTTATTTGTTTTGCGTCAACTAAGAATTTGAAAACCTACCAGCCAGCAAGCAGAAAAAAACACACATGATATAAAAAACACAGATATAATCTTTTATGCATAACACTTCCAGGGTCAATGTCAATTCTTAAAGAAAGTTCTAGATGGAAAAGAATATTTAAGTGATATATCTGTGTATAGTTAATCAAAATTTTTATCAAAACACCACATATTTCTTTCTTTGTTGTTAAAAAAGTTAATTTTTAAAAAGCTAATGAACATTTGTCGATTTTTAAAACTTTTCTTTGTGTGTGTTTTTTGCAAAAAAAAAAAAAACCACAAAAAAGACATCAAAAACCTACCAGCAAGCGGACGCAAAACAAAGAAAAACACAACTTTGGCCTGACTTGAAAAAGCACAAAAATTACGGTACATGATCATGTATTTCATGTCTTTGTATTTAACTCATTCGGCTGATAAATTTAAAATATTATACAAATAGGAAAAGTGAATTCCAAAATTTTTTTTCAAGGTTCTTTACTATTGTGAATTCTTTTCACTGAAAATTATTAAGGTATTGGCGATGTGAAAAACAACTTAACAACAAATAGTTGTTTATTTTACACTTGGTATCATAAGGCTAAAGAACACGAACAAGAAAAATGAAAGACCAATCTAAAAGTATATGCATGAATTTATTACAAAATCTAGAAAGAATGTGAGTAAGGATTTACAAACTTGAATAAGAATGTGTGTGAAAATATTACAAACTCTAAAAGGAAAATGTGTGAAGATATTTCAAACTCTAGAAAGATTGTATATGAAGGTATAAGAAACTCTAGAGAGAATATGTGTGTACACGAAAACTGAAATAAGTAACAGGGACAGAAAAAACGCAGACATAGCAAACTCGGGCCAACTCAGGTAATCTGGGAAGATAAGCAGTTATTGCTTCTTAATAGCAACCCGTCGTGTCGTTTTAATACATCAAAAACATTTAATTTGATAGCACAACACAATTTATTTCAGGTTTCATCAATAACACACAGTGTTTCAAAGATCCTGGAGTACTGCGTGGTTTACAGACTTGTACGACTGATATGATCCAGAACTTCCCTGATACCACAAACAGTAGTTTAAAAGGTAACAAGGATGAACTCTGCGGGTATGTATAATTCATGGATTTTAGATATTTCATAAAATTTCGGGACAACCAGTCTTTATTATTATTTTTTTTTGGCGCAATATATATTGAGTAGTCGCAATTAAAAAATTATAAAATGGTCGGTCGCCAACAACCTAAAGTCATTGACCCTTCATTCTTTTAGCAATACCTGTATTGAATGTTCTCGACCAGTCTATACTTGACACTACGGTAATTTTTATTTGTTTATTTTCCGTCTAATTAAAATTTGACCCCACGATCTTATTAGACTGGTTCTCGACCAGCTAAAAATTTATGTCAATCTACCTTTTAGTACGTCTTTTATTATGTTTGGTTGTCGTACTTCATTTGTTTTGGTTCTAATGCTACTGATTAGATGATATTTCTTAAAATAGATAACAAGGCATATCAAAATACACCGTATTTTTTCAACTAGGGAAACCTGTGTTTAATTATAAAACAGCGTATATGCTACGATTCCTCGAACCTGTTTCAATATTTATGCCGACGTTGCTAGTCAGTGACCAAAAATAGTCACAAAATTATAAGCAGGGTACATAATATAGTAAGCCGCTGTTACATTATTCCCGTCTCTACAGAGAACTTCGGTTGTGACACTTTCAATTCTGATTGGATAATCTGGTCCATCAGTACCCGAGGATTCGTTAATCACCAGGAATTTTAAATTAAGTATGTGAATCCTTCCTTGTTTACGGGATCAATTACCCAAACTAGTGTCCTTTTACACTTACGTTAAAGATTATCATCGCACAAGTGAATTATGAACAAAACACTGATCTATATTTATACGATAATTCAGATTTGCTAAATGTTTAAGCTATTTTGTTGCAAAGTACGAGGTACTGGGTTGATAAAATTTATAAGTTGGAATTTTAGTTAATTTATTATTTGAACAGATTATATTACTATATTATTAAACCTAACGATCACCCGTTAAAAATTGTGTCCCCGAATACAACCCCGTAAATTTAAATCACGCTGAGAAATATTTATAAATGCTGTGCAAAAAAGCAAAATAAAGGGGATCTCAGTGACGCGATGTTTTGGAATATCGTTATTCGATAGCGGAGGTCCGACAAAAAAGATATGTGATGTGAAAGATTGAGGCCTTCCAAAGGGAACTCTATTTCACTATCAACTTTAACACTCACTAAGTCATGGTTAACAAATCTTTACTCTGTCAATGGACTCTCTCTTCACGTAGCCTTCATTCAACTAGACTTGAGTCTTGCGGAGTGTATTTGACATGCCCGTAGCCAGAAATTTTCAAAGGGGGATTACATCGACTCGCGAAGCGACCTTTACGGCTTGGGGTCTGGGGAATGTGGTGCAAAATCCTACAATCTTGTTTTTGCATTTCAGTCCTGTTTTTAGACTTTAATAGTCAAACTTCAATCTTAATTGCGACTTTAATAGTGCTTATCGGTTTTCAAGGGGGGGGGGTTCTTCCGAACCCCTCGAACCCCCCCTCTTGGCTACGGGTATGTTTGTTACGACATTTTATATCAACCTAGAAGAAATCAAAGAAGGGTATTTTGTTTTATTCGTTTTTACGTAATACCTTCATTACTGATTGAATAAATTTCACTAAATAACAAATCAAAATCCAAAGTGTGTAAAGTAGAATTCGGTTCAGTAGGGTCGGGCAGTCTTGGTTTGCAAACTGCCCCCGACTAATCGCTCAAAATGACCTGTCTCAATGAGCTTTAGCATGATTACATGTACAACGTAGCATTTTTCTTAGGCAGTGATCGTCTTACCATATCTCATTGAACATGTTAATAGAAATATCATCTTTTATGTGAAGACCAAACTGTAGTACTTTTATAAAGTCATGGCTGGCATGGAAACGGTTCAGTATGACATTGCCTATTGATTGCTGTGATAGTTCTAGTTATATAAATTTCTCATTGATGTTAAGTTGTTCTTGAAAACCGAAAAAAGGGATAACCGTGAAACGTCGGCGTATGTTAGTCTTTAACCCATTAATCCGCATTTTTGTTTTTGTTTTCTCATTTAACCTCTGGGGATCACAAGTGTTACAAAATATGAGAAATTGTTTAATAACTCGAAATCTATTGAAATCAAATATCCTTTTTGAACATGCTTTCTTGTACACTTAACCAAAAGGGCATTGTTCCGGCCCTTAAACATTACAAAATGCTCTATTACATTACGTCTTTAAGATTATTTACTACTTAACTAAACATTTGATTGATCTTGATGACAAAACACATTTAATGATAATTAAAGTCAGTGTTCAACGGGTTTATTGGTTCACAAAAGAAATGGTCTGACCTTTGCTATTTTTTTCATTACTAGAAAAATATGGAATTCCGATATAAAAATCCTAATATGTCCTAAAGTATCTCAACAATATGTATTTAATGATATATAATATACACTTGGTCAATAATATGGAATATTGACAATTTCTGAGTCAAAAACTCAACTTTGGAGACTTGCATGCGAAAATTATGAGCCAGAATGGCAAAAATATTCACGCTTATCTCATCTACAAAAATGTCCGGTTTTAGATTTTTGTCTTGTGGCTAGTTTTATGAGCTCTTAAAGCCACATTTTGTGAAAAAATGCTAATTTTGTATTCCGGAAAACATCTTTTTAAATGTTTTATTTCATCTTATTAAATTATTTAACTATCCTCTAATATTATCCTGCAAGCATTATAAATTATATATGCATTATACATTACATTTCCTTATAAAAATTATGCTTGACAAAGTCTAGCCATACCTATCATACAGGCCTGTCAAGTCTCACGCAACTCGCGTGAGAATCACGCATCATCGGCAATTCTCACGCTCTCACGCGTACTACTCATTTTCTCACGCTAGACTAAAAAATCACGCTAAATGACAATATTTTTCACATTTCATTTTCAATGTACCGAAAGTGCGAGACAGGCACCGGAACGAAACTGGTTCATTTTAGAATGTTGCATTTGAAAGTTCACTCAGTTGGCTTCGCTCGTGCTTTGGGAAACCAGTTCCCTTTCGTAACCCAATGAAATTTACCAAGTAAGAGTCGGTCTTTCCCGAGGAGTTCAAAATTCAGATAATACCGCGTTACTTTCCTGGGTTACTTTCCCCAGTATGTAAACTCTACTCTTTCCCCGGGATGGAGACCCAACTATTCCACAGGGTCCAACAAGCAATCGAAAAACATAATTCAGATGAATTAATGACCATAAAATCGGAAATAACACCGAAAATACCACGACTGACCACACGAAGGTTCGACCAACTGGTAGACATTTCTCCCCTCCAGTTAACAGAGGATAACCTCTCAAATCTTCTGATCCCCTACGACTTTTACTTACCCGAAAGTGAGACTGTGACCATAAAGACATAAGGGGATGGGAACTGTTTGTTTAACAGTGTTTAAATGTGGATATCTGGAACGTACAACCTTTCATCCACTTTATGAATTCTTACAGCAATTGGATTATATTTAAATTATACCCAATATGCAGCACACCCAAGACTAGAAATGTTATATAGCTGTCCAGAGATATCTTATTCACCCCTGAACATATGGGCAGTTATGCTGAGGGAACAGGCTTGTGCTTTAGAGAGTAAGGATGGCAGTCATCATTCCGAGATAATGTGTGAGGCCAAGATCACTGCTCAGGATAAAAGCTGGTCCGGAATGTTAGACCTTCTGGCTTTATCTTCGGTACTTCAATGAAAGATATATTCGGTTTACCCTGAGTGCAACACCAACGTTAGGTTATTTTGTCTGGGATAATAAACCCACTTAATGAAAAATATGATCATGTCAATATTGTCATACCTGTTATGTGGTCAAGGGATGGGAATTTTGACAATACACAGAACTATCCATATGAACCCAACCATTTTGTGCCGCTGGTGAAAAAAAAATAATCCTGATAATGTCGAGGAATTAGCCGAATACGATCATGAACATGAAAGCATACCCCTAGGAAGAAGCTTAAGAGAAAGCAAGATGAACCTTGTAGAGATATCAATGATAATGGTAAATATAATATCTTAAATGTAATTGTTTAGGCAAAATATATATGTCTGATGTTTATGGTTACCCGACTGTGCCTTTTTTCATGCAACTTTAACAGGTTAAGGCAATTAATTTATCTGCAAGCAGGATGGAAAAAAATAAACAAAAGTTCTTAAATTCTGGTCGTTTCCAACGATAACATTCTATGCTAGTTGAAACTAAAAATGATTTCAGCACAGTCATTGGGGCATTTGAATCAAACTGCCATTTTGCATGGCCAAACAAACATATCATTGAATTGGTCTAATTCAGAAAATTTCTTGTCAGTTATATATTTAAATGTCACATTAAATATTCACAAATTATTTGAAATGTACACATCCATATAAGGCCAAAAAAGTATGTGAGTTTACTGTCACCCATTCTGTTTGTAAAAAATGCGACGAAACGCCGCGAAAAAACCACCGTGCTAGTCTCACTCAAGTTAATTTCTAAAACTTGACAGGCCTGGACATAAGACAAAACAATTTAGTCAACCAATGTATTATTCTATTAAAACAGTACAATTTGTTTGATAATTATAAAATATCTTCATTTTATAACGTAAGATTTATAGCCTATGTGTGTGTATTAAAATTTATGATAGTTTCTATTAACTTACCATGTAAAATTCAAAAATGGCCCATTATTAAAATGAAACCACTGAATTAGTCCATTACACAACAAGACACGTATTTAAATAAATAAACGTCAGTTCGTTGTATAATAAGTTATAAGTAATCCAAGGCCTGATCGATATTATGATTTATTTGGTCGACTCGTTCATTTTTAATTGAGGCGTTAGCCGAACCTTTAAACAATCGAGGAGACCAAATAAGTCATCATTTCAGGAAATGTTTGCGTATAACGATATTATCATGTGTCGTTTTGCAGAATAATTGATGTGTATTTGCTGGAATAATACAGTACTAAATTGATTGAATGTGTGATGTAAACATGTCTGGTGAATGTGGTGACCTGGTTTGACCGCTGATAAATATTGTCGATAATTTAATTTTTAATCATATTATCACGGGGTATAACCTCTAGGTCGAAAATTCTTAAGAACATATCAATAATGACGATTTTCTTAGAGCGGGTTAAAATTTTACTAGAAAGAATGATTATTTCAAATAAATCATTCGTATACAAAATTGGGACATGATAGCATATTCAACGCCAATATCCATCAGCTAACTGTTAACCACTATCACCTACGGAAGAAATCGCACGGTTCGATAAACTTTCGTGTTTTGTTTGCTAACGTATACCGTGTTTTGCCTCCCCCTTTTTGTTAACCAACAAGAAATATAGACAACAAATACGATTGGTATTCAAACTCATCAGTTGCAAGATTTCTTTTTTGTTCCTTGTATACACATTCATTATACAACAAATGTACTTACCAATAACTGTAGATTATACGAAATTATCAACAAAAAGTACAAAATCCGAGGAGAGCATAGAAAATAAGACAACATCATAGGAGATCTGATCGTCATTGAATCGATATATGTAAATGAATGTATATGTGAACATAAATATAAACATGTATACAAGATGGAATAATGTTAATACCTCTTTCTCTGTGAAAATATGCTGAATTGTCGATCCCAGCAGCGCAATAGAACCATTAACGGAGAGCAAAACAGGCTATTGGAAGCCCCTGGTTGAATGCACTGGCACTAGGACTCAATAATGAGTGGAGCTGAACCGATAGTTTGCAATCAAAGACCCTATTACTTTCTCAACGGTTCTCTAAGTTTAAAGGAGAAGGAAAAAATGGGAGGTTAATTTTTTCGTCGTATTCTAGTAGTCTCCGAACGCGTCCGTCTTATATCTGTTGTTTTGGAATTTGAAGCATATTTCCCCAATAATTTCATGATTAGTGTAGGTTTCTGATCCTAATTGTTTCTCTTCGCATTAATTTGCGAGACAAAACTGTCTCGTTTCAAGTACTGAAGTATAATTAGGTTTCGTGGATAGAAAATAAGGACTACATGTGCTAATTGTTCATGATCTTTAAAGAAAACCGCTATCTGACATTCAAAGGCAGTTGTATCAGAAGAAAGTATATTCTATTGGCCTTTGAATAGACATACTTTTATACAA
>JAULBM010279770.1:0-16447 GCA_032357055.1 Geukensia granosissima
AAGGGTCAATGGTCTCTTGATAAATTAATCCAGGAAGAGACCACAACATTTACTTGGTGTTAAAGGGGTCCACGGTCTCTTGATAAATTAATCCAGGAAGAGACCACAACATTTACTTGGTGTTAAAAGGGTCCATGTTTTTGTTTATTACCTGAACCAGGAGGAGACCACAACATTACTTGGTGTGAAAAGGGTCCATGGTCTCTTGATAAATTAATCCAAGAAGAGACCACAACATTTACTTGGTGTTAATATAGTCCATGGTCTCTTGATAAAATAATCCAGGAAGAGACCACAAGATTTACTTGGTGTTAATAGAGTCCATGGTCTCTTGATAAATTTATCCTGGAAGAGACCACAACATTACTTGGTGTTAAATGGGTCCATGGTCTCTTGATAAATTAATCCAGGAAGAGACCACAAAATTTCCTTGGAGTCCAAGGTCTTCTTAACGACTATACAACGACTTTACAGAGTTGTAGTGAGTGTATAACTTTATGACAACATTGTCTCATCATCTCTCAACTTTATACTAAGATAACACAGGGTTGTATTGAGTGTACGAGCCTTGTGTAAGGTTATGGCAAATTGTCTCATCATTTATCTACGTTATATATCCCATATAAACGATTATACAACGACTATACAGATTGGTATTGAGTGTATGAACCTTGTATATCGTTATGACAACATTTTCTCATCATTTACATGTATTAAGGGGTAGAAGTGTCTGGAGTCTCTTGTATTATTTACTGTTGGAAGACTATGACTTTTTTTAAGTGTCCGAAGTGTCCATGGTCTCTTGTATTATTAAATGCTGAAGAGACAATGACTTATTACACGCTTGAATTATCTGCTTTTGGAATCAGCAAAGATAAATAAGGTTAAAAGATGCATATCTGTTTTAACACCAGAGGGTCAGGATAGATAAGGGGGAGGTTTGGGTACCCATAAAACAGTTCAACCCCACCACATTTATGTGTCTGTACCCAGTCAGACTGTCCTGACTCTCTGTCATTTTTTATGAATGTCTTTGTCAATTTATGTTAAATGTTTTTTCTTAGGAAGTGGTTTGCGGTTTGTCTATTATTGTGGGGTTTGTCATTGTGGGCATTTCCTGTTATCTTCTTTTTGTATTATAACTTAACATTATCTTTAAGCTTCTGAAGTTTTATTGAAATCCATTTAATGATTAGGAGGACATGCCCTTACAAATTGTCAGCATGTAAAACCATAAATTCTAAACTATAGATCAAATTATCTGTCCTTGGAATGATTTGACATTAATTAGCTTCCTATATTCAATTTTATACATTGTGTCTAAGCTGTGTGTGAAATTTCATTGAAATCTTATAGCAATTTAGGTTCCTATATACCCACAAACTTTCTCTGTATGGATATAAAAGGGAATTATTGGGTGATGAAAAAATGGAGCAAAATAGAATCTTTCCAAACTTTATTCATAAGACTTTATAACAAAGTCGTATTTAACATTTATTGTGCTTCATACTGCTTCATGTTTCATTTTAAATAATACTAGTGGCTCAAACAATCAAACGGGTTCGTTGTTACATAATTATTATGGAATGCCAATCTATATAATAAATCATAATTACATTCATTACACATTTACATATCATTTCTTGGGAAATGTACCAAAATTGCAAACAAATTTTATATATCACTAAATATTAACTTAACAACTATTCAGTGAAAACGCTTCAATATAACATAACATTCATAATGGTCCAAATTACCACTGTGAAATTATCTAAAGCAAATGTTGTAACAGTCATCAATTTAAACATGAAAAGAATTACAGAATACCAGACTGAACAGGTGCAATAGCCCAGAAGCTGAGCTTCAATTTTTAAAATTCTCAATTAAATGTAGTAAAGGACAAGGTGCAATAAAGCCTTTATTTGGCCCACATTTCAGTCAGATATAGTTTTTATCAAATCAAACCAAAATATATCTTAGTGTGTAATCATGACGTCAAAAACAAATAATATATGATTGTTGTTCAAACAGATAAGGATTTTACTGCATTTTGCTTCATATCTTATAGACATCACTGAATTTTCAATTTTATGGACAAAAAGAGTATCTAATTGTACCTTGTCCTTTAAGAGTTAAATGATATTATCTTTGTCTTCCAAAATTTTCTCCACTAAACCCATGACATTCATTTAAATTTGTTTCAGACAGTCTTTATAAAGAAACCAAGAATTGCTCTAAGATGTCAATTTATCTTATAATCTTTAACCTTTGACCTACTGCCTATGCAATCTTATTTTTAAAAAAAATTTATTGTTTGTAAGATTTGATATATCACTCAATAATTATCAACAGTAAAACAAATTTTTATCTGAACTTAAACCCATTACAAGTGAAGAAATGTCTAAATGAGGAATCATCTGCTGGAAATGACTCTTACAAATAAAGTATTTGAGATATCAATAAAATAAAAAGATACATTAACTTGAAGAAGAGTTGATGACAATTCTGCAAAAATTAATTCTTTGGTTATGAATGTGTTTTTTAATAGTATTAATTGTTAAAAGTTAGCTCTAACATGTACAAAATTTCTGTGCCAACACCATTTCTGCAAGAAGTTGATTGATGTCTTCCAATTTGGTGATAATCGCTAGTAGTACCTGTTTGTAAAATATGACAGAATGATTAAAAATGATTAGAGTCGACGATAAGTTCATTCAACTTTTTTTATGATGTCTCATAGTATGACACAATATCAAGAAAAGAGGTAATATCGAACTTCTGTAAATGATCAAAAGATAACAGTTAAGAATGCTGCTAGAAAATTTAAGCATAGTGGCTTCAAGTTTAGGTCAATTCATGTTAAGCCTTTCAAAATGTGATGGAATAATAAAGTTATAACCAAATGAATGAAGGAGAATCTTACATAAAAAGTATCACAACATGTATTAACTCATACCTCAGGCAAGTATATATCATACACAAGGTTATGTTCAGTTGGCACAATCAATTTATACAACACTGCTGTAACACTGTCAATCTGTAATAAAATCAAATATTACCAAATCTATAATACAGAAAATTTCAATATGCCGTACACGTGTTTCGAGGAGTCACCTCTCACCAGCAGCATCAAAACCAAATTAAAATTGATATAATATTGGTAATTTATTAAATACAATGTACTTGATGTAACATGTCTTCTGATTGGTTGAAAGTATTTTGGTTATCAGCCTATACCTAAATTTTGTTACATTACTGTGATGTCATCAGCTGTTTTCCTTGTTTTCTCATCTTGATGTTTGAATTAAAATTTAAGAAATGGCTGGTTTTTATACTTCTGTATATTCAAAATAACATTATCCCATGGAATTCACTTCAAAATAACCAGCTACACAGGTTATTTAATGTGTACCACATGATTGAGGTTATATTTTCATATACTTAAAAATCAATGAAAGTAATTCTTTAAATAAATGGAGTAATAAAAAAAAAATAATAAAAAATGTGCTGGCAGAAGTGCTCCAGCTTATAATTAGTTGTGGCATAAATCACAATACTGCAAAAACCTTTGGTGCTGAAATTTCCAAATACATTTTTGTAATTGGAATTGCTTAAAAAAGAGTAAATGTACAAATGAAAACAATGCCAGCATTTTTCAACAGTAATAGCAATTTTCAAAACATTATTGGAGATTTATCTATGATGGTAAATGAGCTTACTTGATCTATATGTTTTGTGCTAAAGACCATTATATATAAAGTTTTGGAAAAAAAAATCAGTTAAAGTTCCTATTATTCAGTTATAACAAGAAAAACTTGCCAATACAACATGTACTACATAGTCCCATAAAAATCTTACTAGCTTTAACAAGTTCTTCTTTCAATTTTATATATAAAAGAAAATAAAATGACAGACAGATATGTACATTACTATGTTACTTACAAAATTGGTTGTAAATGGACCAAACTGTTCATATCTTAATACATTTTTCATTCGCTCATTTCCTGTTCTTCTGAATAAATCGTTCCTTAGACTGACTTTGTCCACAATCATTTCTAACAGTGCCTGCTCATAATAACCCAGAATAAATAAACAAATTACACAATAAAAAAGAGAGGTTTTTGTGCAGTAAATTGCAAAGTGTCCTTTAAAAAAAAATTAGCTTGTGTTAGCAAAAAAAGTTTACTACATGAAATTGGATATTCATTACATGAAACTTGTTTAACTAATTTTTATAATAAAAGATGACTGTAAATTGGCATTTATCATACATGTATATTAAACAGAAAACTGTCATCCTCCTAATTCAATATGATCAGAGGTAAAAAGGTTATAAGAAACAGACCAATAACTTCCTCTGGTCCATTATTTACATCCTCCACCCTGTATATGCCCAAGGCTGCAGAGTTGCAGTAAAAGTTTAATTAAATACTTCATTAGTACTTCAGCCATCAAATTGACATCTTTGACATATGAATAAAACTAATGGGAACGTATTATCAAGATAATATTACACATCTTTTTTCAATAATGAGCTCTGTAATAACATTCATTTTTTTCAATTGATTAAGCCAAGGTCAATATATGACCGCTTCCAATTTTAAAGGTAACACAATTTAATTTTACCTTAAAATCTAATGCTACATCTTCCAAGGTCAATGACTTATATAAATTGTGACTGAAAATACAGAAAAGTAGGAATATAGTTATATCAATACATATAAAAAAATCATGAAGTGATAATAAAAAATTACAGTCCCCTACTAAAAATGACCTGCTGTCAAAAGAATTTGGCATTTATTCCTATTCAAAATGTATTCTTTATCATCAATTATTTGAGGAAGAAACCATTACAATAGAAAAATTTTCATTTTATTTTAGCCATAAAAATTTAATTGTGTATTACCTTTAATTAAAAAGCAATAAATAAACCATGTAACTTTTCAAAGATTTTCTCGATTTTTTAGCTTACTCTTTTATTGGGACAAGACCATTCTGCAGCACATCACACCCACAAGGAAATGCATCAGATTCGTTGTATTTTGCTGCCTCTACACCTATGCATACATCATGCACCCACTGCCCACAGATAGTACATTCTACAGCTCCAGTACTTTTGCCCCGATTATACTCCCCAGCAAATGCACAAAGGCCTAGTCCCAGGAAGGCACACTCCTCCAAGTGGCAGCCATATGGACCCAGACTACAAACAGCTGGGACAACATGACTTATTGTTGCATACCTAATTGGAACGAAAAACAGAAACTTTTAAACATTTCAAGCATCCAGATTAGTTGAGACATCGATAAGAATTTTTTGGGGGAAACCCTGTTTTTGTGAGGTAGCAAAAGAATTTGTATTGTGAAGTTACACGTATGTTGTCTGTGAAATTGCATATTAGAAAGTTGGGTTGTTACTGTTGCGATTACTTTTGATAATTTCATATCTATAGCCTATTGGGTATTGATTTTATTCTGAATGAAAGTACTGTAAATTCAGAAATTATTGTGCGCATTCATTATTGAGAATCGTTTGATGCTGGCAATATTGCAAGTTTAATTATTGCATTTTGTAAAACCTAGAATAAGGCAACTAGGAAAGTTTAAAATGTGAGGTCTTATTATTGCGATTCTCAACTTGTCACATAGTTCTTTATCATAAAAACATCGCAATAATTTCTGAATTTACATTATTATGATTTTCTTGTGTTTTTGAATGTTTTTGCTAAAAATATTCATTAAATAAATACCGATTTCTTGGGTTAGCAGGAACCCAAACAATATGTATTGGTGAGGGACTGGCCAGTTTTCCAAATGGTGGAAACAAGAGTTGCTGATATGACTCAAAATTCTTCTTGCTGCAGTGCTGCTGTATAGGTCTCTTCAGCAAATGGGCAAGAATGTGTATATGGAACAGAGCTATAAAATAATCATGAAAAGAAGTTATAGCATGTGTGAATTACTATGCTGTTCGATCACTCGTTGAATATTTTGTGATAATTGGAATCCTGTATTATAGTACAAACATTTTAATTAGAAAACGAAAAGTTCTAAATAATTCCAAAACGGTAGCAGATACGGAAAAATGGTCAGCCAACAAGTAATTCAAAATTTTACGACCAAACTGAAAATTAAAAAATTAATTTCGCAACGCTTGTGAATAAAGCTGTGCACATGTAGTAAAAAGCCCATTTTTTGCCCAAATTTTATTAAAATATTTGACTTAGTATAGGTAAACACTGAGGTGACAAAGACTTAATCCCCTATTGTCCTTTCTTTTGTCTTACTCAGGGTGGACCATCAAGCCTTTTGTCTGTGTCTATTGACTATGAAGAAAAATATTCAGAGTCAGAAAAATGTTCAAAATAATTTTTTACCTGGTAAATTTATGCATTAGCTGCAGCTGTACTATATGTGCAGCATCAGCAAGAACTAATACACATAGAAATGTATAAAAATAAGAATGATCACGAAATTACGGACAAAGTCCAATTTAAATTATTTTTCTACCTCAAACTATTCAAAAGTTATTCAAATTTTTCCGTTTTCTAATTTAAAAATTATTACTATAGTTATAGTTTTTATTGTATAGATTTAAATTTATTCTATACCTTTATTTAAGACTAAATTTGAGGCAGTATATTTTTTTAATAATCGGAAGCCTTGATTAGTTATAGTATTAGTAATCATATACAGAGTTATAAAAAAAAAATTGTAGAGAAAACTGCTAGAATTTTTTAAAATAATATTATTAATTATACATACATCCATCCTGATAGGGTTTTTGAATAGTTTCCAGCAATTCCTTTCTGCAGATATTGGCGATTTCAGAGTCATTTAATTTGTCTTTGAAAGTACCCCTTGTTGCCTGATTTACCCAAAGGGTAATGTTGCCTTTGAACTCTTCATGAATCTGAAAATAAATACCTATGATAGAGATTCTATATTAATTGCAACATGATAACATAAGCTAACTACTTGTACACAGACAAGTTAGAGTCAGTCCTATGAAGCACCATAGATTTACAAAATTCTTAAACAAAAATTATGGTTTGATGCAGATCATAGAGTACATAGCTTGTCCACTAGCAGAATAATGGACAAAGATACTACAGACTTTTATAAAAATTTGACCCACTCAGTTTCCCAGCCTTTTAAATATAATAAAAGTATTATTCTTGGCTGCCGACAAGGACATAATCAGACAAAAATATTCCAATCATCATGAAATTCAAACTGAATCTGTAATGACATTTTGAACTTGTGTACTAAAAAATTAACTACTCAGTTGAAACATACAAAAAACAAAGATTGTTATTTAACAGAGGCAAAACGTGTCTTGGGGACACAGATGCCCCCGCTATATCGTTTTGTGCATGATGAATGGGTGTGGATAGTGGAATTGGACATGGATAGTACAGACAAATGCCTGATCTGAAAAGGGGAGACACAATATAACTCACCATTATAATATTTGCGACCAAATATCAAAACAAGCAACATACATAAGCAGAGAAATAGTTCACGAAAATTTTACAAGTCGGAAAATCAATCAATTATTCAGCAAACAGGAATTTGAAACACAACAGTTTGAAAAAGGGAAAACATGATACAACGCACCATTATGATGCTTCAGACCAAATATCAGATCTTTGATGAAAATTTTACTACAAGTCGGGAAATCAATCAATTACTCAGCAAACAGGAAGAAGACATACAACAGATCTGAAAAGGGGAGACACTGTAAAACTCACCATTATAATGCTTCAGACCAAATATCTAATCAATCCAACATACACAAGCCAAGAAATCTTTGCAATTTTTACAATATCAGATCTTTGACAAAAATTTTACAAGTCAGGAAATCAATAAATTACTCAGCAGACAGAAAGTAGACATTTGGCAGACCTGAAAAGGAGAGACACAGTACAATTCACCATTATAATGCTTCAGATAAAATATCAAATCAATCCAACATACACAAGCCGAGAAATCTTTGCAATTTTTACAAGTATGGAAGTCAATAAATTACTCGGCAAACAAAAGTAGACATTCGGCAAATCTGAAAAGGGGAGACATGGTACAACTCATCATTATAATGCTTCAGACCAAATATCAAATCAGTCCAACATAAATCTTTGACGAAAATTTTACAAGTTGGGAAATCAATAAATTTCTCGGCAAACAGGAAGTAGACATTCGGCAAATCTGAAAAGGGGAGACACGGTACAACTCACCATTATAATGCTTCAGACCAAATATCAAATCAATCCAACATACACAAGCCGAGAAATCTTTGACGAAAATCTTTCAAACGTACAGACGTACGTACGTACAGGGGTAAAACTTAATGCCCCCGACACCTAAAGGCGGGGGCATAAAAAGACTCCCTACATCTGACCACTTTTGTCATACATACATATTTTGCAAATGGTATCAGGTAATCCACCATGTTAACTACAGCAGCTAATTTCAGAACCATTGAAAATGACTCGTCACCATACAGTATTATGGACATAGCATTGAATATGCAATTCCCATCTGGTGATGACTGTAAAACAGTCCTCTCTCCTACTGATGAAGGAATGAAGTCACTGAACCTGTGTGAAAAATGAATAAGATATTTCACATTTGAAAAGAATACTAAATGAGGATTATTTTATGACAGATGATTAAAATGTTTTTCCTATAGGCAATAAATGCAATCAGATCCATCTACAAAAGCATTAATCTAGAATAATCACACTGGTCTGCAATCAAACTTTTTAAAATAAAAAAGAATTAGAACTGTCAGATATTAATAAATCATTATTTATAATTTGAGTAAAAACTCTGAAATCAAAATACTTGTATTACATGCAACAAATTTTTGGAAATTACAGTGTTAATGTCTTTTTCAGGCAAAGGAGAAGGGGCGTTAAGGGTACATTTTAGCCCCAAATCACGGCTAAAGTTCAATCAATCCAATATTTTAGGCACACTATGAATCACTGTAGTAGATCATAAAAATAAAACATTTAAATGAATAATTCGACATTATCACGTTATTTAGACGTAATTATTTTAGCCTAATGTGACATAAATGGAAGAAATTAACAATATTCACCGGTTTTGTAGCCATATATCTGGTCTGGAAACATCAGTCGCATGAAAACAACAAGATCATATTCAAGTATGATGTGAGGATGCCCCGAATACATGTTTACGTCAAATATCGACTTGTTGTTTTTGTGGGATCATAGTTTTCCAGACTAAAATATGCTATTAAATCTCTTTAAATCAACAAAAACTCTGTATTCTTCTTAAAAATCTTATTTAAATGTAAATTTTTAGTCCTCACACTCGAATCAATCAGCACAAAATGTTTTATTTTATTAAATACGAATGTTTTTACTATATAAATACAATGTATAACTTTACAATTAGTGTTTGATGAACTTTACATTTTTGAAAATTTTTGGGCTAAATATGCCCTTATCGCCCCTTTTCCTTTTGAATTGAGATGATAATACTACATCATAATTAATATGTAAACAAATGAACCAATACAGAAAATCACATAAAACAATCATAATATAGCTGTAATATAAAAATTCATGTTGACTGGGACATGCAGTAAATTAATCAATGTGATAAATATAAATTCGCTAACTGTATCAAGTGGATTACAAAAATTTCTCAACTCTAGTTCATTAATTCTTTTAAAATTCAATCACGAGACTTGTCAAGCTGGTTAAAATTTTTAAATTTTAAGACCAAGAGTTGAGAAATATTGTAATTCACATTTGGTGGGAAATGACGTGAGACAATTTAACCATGGGGTTTTTCAAAAATTTCTCCAACAGGTTAGGAAATGTGAAAATACACTTGAAGTAAGAGAAATTCTGATTAACAATGTTAACATATCTTTTTTTATTCATTGAAAATTCTGCTGTGAAATTTGAACCTCACATTATCAATTAAGTAAAAATCTGCCTTATAGTGTTCTGTAATGATCGTTTTCATTGTATTTGATGTTCAGAATAATAGTAAATACTCTTTTTTACTAACATAGCTGAAGAATAAGTATGCTGTGAATAATAAATTTGGCTCAGCATTTATAAGTTAAACTTCTTACCTCTTATTATGGTCAGTTAGTTTTGGGGCTTTCCATTGGTTAGAAAGTTGCTGAGGTATTTCTGGTAAATTATCACTAATAATGGCGGAAACTTTGTCTAGTTGGTCCCATGTCTTTATGATCCTCATTACAAACAAACATTTTTCAGTCCATGATAACTATAAAGAAATAAAATAAATTTCATCAAATATCTTAAATCTTCCTAAAGGTTTTCACACTATAAGTCAAAAACTGAAATAGTCATATTTCAACTTTCAAGAGCAATTAGGTACTCATGTGAGGATCAACAATACAATTTTTATACAACAATTCCTTTAAAAAAATGAAGTAGATATGATAGCTGAGTGATGACGTTAAAGGCTTACTTTTCAAATTAAATTGAATGGCAAACTTTTAAACATAGCTTACTTGCTTATCAAAAATATCCTTAATTTCAGCCACAATGCTGTCATGACTTCTAGTCTGCTGTGGCTGTTGTCCTGGTGTTCCCTCCCGTTGTTGTTCTGGTGTTCCCTCCTGTTGTTGTCCTGGTGTTTCCTCCTGTTGTTGTCCTGGTGTTCCCTCCTGTTGTCCTGGTGTTTCCTCCTGTTGTTGTCCTGGTGTTCCCTCCGGCTGTTGTCCTAGTGTTTCCTCCTGTTGTTGTCCTGGTGTTCCCTCCGGTCGTTGTCCTGGTGTTTCCTCCTGTTGTTGTCCTGGTGTTCCCTCCTGTCGTGGTCCAGGAGTTTCCTCCTGTTGTTGTCCTGGTGTTCCCTCCTGTCGTTGTCCTGGTGTTCCCTCCTGTTGTTGTCCTGGTGTTTCCTCCTGTCCTTGTCCTGGAGTTTCCTCCTGTCGTTGTCCTGGTGTTTCCTCCCGTCCTTGTCCTGGTGTTTCCTCCTGTCCTTGTCCTGGTGTTTCCTCCTGTCCTCTGATAGCATTGTCACTATACTGCAAAAATTGTAAATGTCAATTAATACAAAAAAGAATTATGGTAAGATATGCAAACATGATACATTTTTTAAAAAATTGCAAATGTCAATTAATACAAACCAGAGTGATTAATTTGATTAAAGGTTCAATCAGTCATTTTTAAACAGCTATCAAATGAAAATCAGTAAACCTACTTTTGAGAGTAAAGAGCACTTTCATTGCTTTCTTAGAAAGTTCCTGAGCAGCCCTTTTAAAGTTTCCTTTAAAGTCAATAATATTTCCGAGAAAGTTGTATTCTTTAGTCTCAACTAAAGGAACATCTTTATAATATAATAAAGGTGTGTAAGCATCTGATTTTTGAAATGTCATAGTTGTTTTAGTGTTGACAGTCAATTGCCATTTATAGCAATAAGATTCAAGTTTCTTAAATGCACTTTGGAGACCTTGATGTGATTTTGATAACATACTATAAAGGATGATGTAAAATCTGTTCTGTTATGCTTCTTTGGGGGTGTAGGGACTATGCCTAACCACCTTTGCAGTGACTCTAAAAGAAGCATCATAGCTGTCTTTGCCAGTCTTCTACCACCACCTGCGAAATAAAAACGACTTGTCTACATATTAATTAATTATCCAGGATTTCAAATATCAGAAAATATTCAACGAATGAGCGAACAGCGTAGTAATTCACGAATGCGCGAAGCCACCAGAGTCAATTACTTTAAAGGTTTTTCATTGACAAATGAATCTTCATAATGTCTTATAATCAATACACCATCTCTCAAGGAAATTCAGGAAATGTTATTCTTTATGTAATTACATATGCTGCATATAACCGGATAGGGCACAACAACAAGTTTAAATCTATACCTGGTGCATGATTAACTGACTGGAATGGAATTCCATTGTCTTTCCACCATTGTGGAGAGTTCTCCTCAACATAAAAATTTCTTCTGCCATCTTTATCTAAAATTAAAAAGGAAATTTGAAAGTATATTATGGAATGTTTAAATACATGTATTTAAAAGAAAGAATATGGAATATATGTCTGAAAGACACAGTCCACATCTTGCATAAGATCAATAAATAATCAATTTAACTTCGTGTAAAGCACCTTTCTGGATTAACCTTCATTTAACATGATATGGGGCCAAACATAACGGAAAGCCAGTCAACAGTTTTATAATTCAAAATTTAAGTCAATGACCAGATCGAAAGCATGACCAAAATTATGGTAATTTAGCAAAAATAAAAAAAGAAAAGAAAAATAACAATGCAGTTAAAGACTATAAAAAAATTAGTTTAATATAGTGGAAAGGTGTACATAGCATCTTTTGAGGTTTGGCGTAATAAAAGTGTAGTGCCTAAAATTCTAAAATTTAGCCTAAAAGAAACGTATACAATTAATTTGAATCTATACATTAAAAACTATAACTCATAGAGGATTCCAATTATCAAAAATATTCAACTATATATAATAATAATCTTTAATTACTTAAAACTGCATCTGTAGGAGAGACAACAGATGCCAGAACTGATCTCATGAGTCCAGTGTCCATATCATACACATGTTGGTTGAGAACATCTCTCATACCCAATTCCATCTGCGGGACAGCAGCCTGTTGGACTGGTGGATCTACAATTCAAATTAAAAATACATTTGCTAGAGCACTTACAAGGAATTTCTTTAAATTTTCTAAATAATTAAGGGGCATAACCCCTACATAAAAATTATCAGGAATCATTGTTGAACTGCCTTGAGGCATCATTGAGGTAAAGCTAATTCCAAATCAAATGAGAAATAAATTTGCTACATTTAATGCTAACAAGGAATTTCTGTCATTTTTCTAATTCATTTAGGGTAAAACTCCTAAAACAATATTTGAATGAGCCTCATCTTAATCCTTTCTTTAGATATCATTATGGTAAAGCTACTATGAAAATTTTATCCATATCAAATGAAAAATATACTTGCTACAGCAATAACAAGTAATTTTTGTGATTTTTCTACGACATTAATAAGTCCTATAAAAATATTCGATGAGAACTCAATATCATCTTGGAACTCCATTGAGATATCACTGAGATAAAGTTACAGTAAAATTGAATGAGAAATATTTGCTAGAGCTTTAACAAGGAAAAGCTCATGCAGTTGGACGCCCTGCATTAAAAAAATCCAGTGCGTCCGCTTTGCTGTAGATATAAATACCTTAATGCTTTCTGTCAAACTTTGCTATATATTTGACCAGCAGTTTCAGATCGCACAAGTAGCAAAAAACAAAACATGCTACCCTAATGAAATAGATACAAAACAAGAATGACCTATTACGTTACATATACCCAGTAATTAAGATTTATAAAATCTCACCATTAAATGATTGTCCTAACACTGCCTGCTTGTACAATCCCTCAACCTCTTGTTTGTTCAAAAACAAATCTTTCATTTCATCTGAACCTTAAAAAATACACAACATGTAGGTAAATATCTATATAAATTTATTTTACCAATGGTATTCTGTGATACACTGTTGATTTTTTGAACAATTAATAAATGTCAAAAAACTTATTAAAAATTTTTATAGTAGAAAAGCTAATGGTCACAAATGATTATCTCAAACAGTTCCAAATTTCAAAAATGCATGTTTACTAACTCTGTTTCATTTGCTTTAAATTATGGAAGAAATTTCATAAAAGATTTATATTTGACAGAAAAATGTCGAAATTTGTGATCAAGATCAAAAATCCCCCTAGGTAATAGGATTTACAAACAAAATTGTGCTGTAAAAAGTACTTTCTCTTCTACTCCAAAAATTTTATCCATTTGTAGAAAACAAATCGAAAATTTTTTTTTATATTTTCTTAATTACATGTTATTCAGTTAAATAATATAGACTGGAATAAAGGACATACTTGAGATTAATTATTTCTGTGAAAAAAAAGACGCTTTTTGCTATAATAATATAATAAACGAACAAGAGCCAAAAATTTGTTATCTATAGTAAGTGAAATCATACAAACCTGCTACAACATATGAATTAGCAACAAGTCCAATACATACAACACTGGAACCAGGGTACTTTTGATTAAAAGAGTCTACCTACAACAGAAGAAAATATATAAGTTACTGCTTCCAGTTATGCTGCTTCTCAATCAAATTCAATACAAAATAAAAAAAAAACAAAACACTGAATTGTACAAAGATTTAAACATTTACATGTTATAATTTGACCCTGTCATCATCTTTCAATCCAAAAGTAGTAAACTATGTTAAGAAAAACACTTGAAAATTCAGGATTTTTTTAATCTGGAATTTTCTTGTGGGTTGTTAAAATGCCTCGAATAAGTAACCAATCGAATGGATAGTTTTGGATATTCACCTCTCTTGTGTATCAATCTTTAAGTAAGAAATTGTCTGTTTATTTTTCATAAAAATGTATATTTATTGTCCTCATATAATACACTTATGATATGTAAGTTTTACCAGAATAAGTCACTGTAATATAAGATAAGCGGTAAGAAGAAAGAAAAGGTGTGTAAATATATAAAAATATGTGTGAATATAAATAAAGGAATGCTTTCTGAAAAGTTATATAAAAGAAAATAGAAATTTAAAAAATCCATTTATATTATTTTCGTCCGCCAGTTCCTTAATATAAAGTACAAACAGTGCACCAAATGAAAATTTATCGCACCTTAATTTTTTTTTAGCATTGACGATTTTCATATGCAAGTTAAAATTTGACAGTGTCATTTTCTCAGATGTTACGATATATAATTTAAGCTAAGTACGGTATTGGTTTCAAATAAAAAAATGTTTAAGGTGCAATAAATTTATATTTATATAATCAGTGTATTTATTGCTAACACCAGGGTTATAAAGCACATAAAGCATAAAGTGATATTAAAGACAGAATTAATCACATATCTACAAAAAAAACTGATCACCATTAAAATATCAAGTTTACTTATCCTGTCAATCGGAATTCCTATAATGCAAACAATTATTATACAATGACAGTCAGACATAAAACTTTTTTATAAAATCATTTCTGGTTAATTGGGCATTGTTCTATTAAAAGCTCATACTTGAAATATTACAACACCAACCATATCTTTTTGACCAATATACTACATAGAAATATAGATTTGATAAAGGCAATTCAAAATATGTCATTTTATTTTTCTTTATTATTATTTTTTGCTAATGTTAACTACCAGTAGACACAATATATAAGGTTAAACTTTATACAAAATCTACAGATTAATGACTTTCAATCTATCATTTGATAAATTTCAGAAGTATTCAAAATAAAATTTGATTTATTTATATACAGTTTACATTTGGTCAAAATAAATACCTTTTTAACTAAAGATTTCCAAGCCTTTGCTGCCATTGTAAGAGTTGAACTTAACACTGGAAAAGAAAAAAACAAATGTGATAAGGCTTTATTATGATAAGGGTATCACTGTTCTAACTGTATGATATCTTTGATGACATAAAGTACTAATAAACCCACCATAGGTTTCTTTGACAATTCTGATTCCCTTGGATAACATATTTGCAGTACAGGCCTACACCATGGGTTATCAATTTGTAATTAATTTAGTAATCATATGGTAATCAGAACTTCTTTATTACCTACTTTTATGTGCTATTAGGATTTACAAGTCTAATGAATTGTTCTTTGTATTTTTACTGATACATTAAGGCAATATGTAAATTAATTAACAGTGGAAATAGTAATTAAATATTGTCAAATAAAAGTTTGTATCATTCATATCTAAATGGTTGTAAAATTCTTAGAACAAGTTAACAGTAAAATAAGGGGACAAGCTTTTTGTATAAACATCAGAATTTCTTAATGGATATTAATGAATAACTAGATTAAAAATATTTCTGAATTAATACAATAAAATGTTTGAAATGAATAAGTTCTCACATGCATTCTACTTGGATGCTTTTTCAAAAAGTTGTTTCTTCGCATATAAAATGTGAATACCGGTAATAGTTACATTGGTAAATATGATTGTGTTGTGTTGATTTGGTCTCATCAATTTAGTATCTATTGAATGAAAAGGCTATATTACTCTTAAAAGCCTGTACAGGATGTATTACAGGCATTAACCTCTAGAGAGATAAAACTGAGATAAAAGATGAGACCATTACATGTATATGATGTATTATGGTCCGAAGTCTCTTGTACATGAGATAAAAGATGAACAATGGCATGTGTATGGTGTATTATGGTCTGTGGTCTCTTGTACACGAGAGAAAAATGAACCATGGCATGTATATGGTGTGTTATGGTCCATGGTCTCTTGTATGGGAGATAAAAGAAGAGACCATGTCATGACATGTATATGGTGTTTTAAGGTCCATGGTCTCTTGTATGTGAGATCAAAGATGAGACCATGACATGTATAT
>JAULBM010279881.1:0-16447 GCA_032357055.1 Geukensia granosissima
GGAATGCCAACTGTCTGTTGAAAAACTCGGCCACCAAATTCTACAAAAATGTTGTCAATTAGAAAGTCCAGCATTTTTGACATATCACCTTCACTGTATTTATTAGCACAAGCGGTGTGTTCTCTAACAAAGTACGACATTTTTTTTTACCTAAAACTAAATATTTTATCTTGGATTTCATTATTGTTTAACAAAACACTGATGTATTAATTTCTTTAAGTTGTGAATTTGGAATCGTGATATAAAGTGTAGAAAAGTCAAACGTTTGAATATTGTACAAATTTTTAAGAACCGGATTTGAGGTATAAAAGCAGATCTTTCATAGAATACTACTCCTTGTACTTCCCTAACCTTAATATTATCACAATTGTATATTAAACAGACCAATAAATGAAAAGAAAAACCTGTCACCACAATTTCTAAATTGAGACATGTGGTAGGGTTAAACTAGTTTAATGGGATCCCAAATCTCCTCTAACGAGTTGTCAAAGGAAAAAAGAAAGATAACAAAAGCAGTAACCGACGAATTGTAAAAATCAAACAGACATTCACCCAATCTGACTAGAAAGTACATTATACATTAAATATACTGAACAAAAATACACGTTAAAAGAAGATACATCTCTAATGAATGCTCGCAGTTACTAAAAGCAATTTCAGGGTGAGCATTCTGATGATAAAACATCAAGCCTCTCAGCACGAGATGCCGTCAAATACGATTTAATACTCTGTTGTCAATTAACGTGAAGAAAGACAAGATGGATGCAATGCCAAATGTATAAACATTTGTGTAATGATGTGATCATATATCATTATCTTACCAACAAAAACAAGTTTTAAAGTCTTGACTACAACGTCGAACTTGTACCCTCTGTAAATAAGTTTATTTAACAGAACGCTGAGATTCAAGGGACCAACTTTAAATTTTTATGCTTGATATGTAACGTTTAAATAAAACATAGGTTGTGATATCCCGTGTTGCATGTTTGTTCTAGTTTAAACGAAGAAATATATGTTTCAGTTTATCAAAAAATGTTGATGTTAACGAAAATGAAGTCAGTTGATATGATTTAATTTAAAACTACAAATACTGAAATCATTATACACCTAAACATTATTTCTCCCTTTAGCAGCTGCATTAATATTTTGTTTCTCATCCAAATCTTATTTTCTTGCAATATTCTTGCATATTGTTTTTGCACATATTTACTTGTTCTTTTAAATGCCTCAACCGTTGTAATTGAGGTTATTAATATATTTTTTTAATTTGCAAATATTAATAATTTTTGACGAATTTTCATTTCTATATTTCTTGTTGCAGGTTTTCAGTTATATTCCATCTTATATTTTGTCGTTTACTGACAATACAATACTCCATCAAAATACATAATTACCAACGCAGAATAAATATGGATAATTTTGGTAAGCTATACGTACATTTTAAGGAGTAACCTCTCATAAGTAACATTAGAACCAAAACGTAGGACGTCAAAAGACAATTTCTTGACGTGCATTTCATTGTAAGGACTCAAGTCTCCAAGAGCCTTTAAATCCTTGTATATACTATTTATATATGGAAAGTTAATGATTTAGCAAAAAGGCAAACATTTTTTTTTAAATATTATTTTTATAGTCGGTGTTAAATGGGATGATTTAAATATTTTCACGATTCTGTTTCGTCGAGTTTTTTAAACAATATTCCTGCTATTGAGGCATGGTTTGCATTATTCCGAACATTAAAACAATGACTTAAATTGCCAGATGATGAGATATTTGCAAGTCAAATTCCAATAAGTAGTTGGTTTAAACAGAATACCTTATATATAATTACCTTATAAAAATATAACTACATAATCTTGACTCCTTTTTGGCCAAATTTTGCAGTTTTAAAAAAGCGAATACACATGCGGATTTTTATAGTTTACTTTTGTCACCTACCGAGATATTATTTCTTTAGCAGAGGAAAACGTGTCTTGAAAAAGAAATACTACATATTTTTATTCGCAGTTATTTCTAATGACATAAAATTAAGGCGTGATTCAAGATGCAACACATTAAGAGTATTTTGGTAAAAATCAGTGCTAGATGAAAAAGAAACCAGTCTGCGTTTGAAAGTCGAGTAAATATTTGATGCTTGATAATATGTCATTAAAACAATATGCCAATTGTATATTGTTACTCTTAATTAGTTGTGTATAATACAATTATTTTACCTCTTTGACTGTTAGAAGTTATTTGCCTTTGTAGTTCACTTTTAGACTGGTGTAACTTTGCTTCGAACGCATTGGTTATATTGCTATATATTTCTTTAAATCTCGTATCTTGGTGAATTTTCATGTCCTTAATTACATTTGCAAAAGTCCCGTTTTGGACTTGGATGAGTCCTTCTATCCGATTATCCGTATGAACCGATAGATTGTATAATGCTCGAAAATCCTCGGTCCTGGCTTGTTCGTTAACTAGAATAGAATGTGTTTGCGAAGTAAGCTTTTGAACCTGATCCTGTAAGGTGCTTAAGTTACCAAGTTGAATGACATTTTTTTGTGTTTGTAATTTTAATATTTCCTGTACATGAACAGCTGAATGTTGTTCGCTTTGTAAGATTCGACGCATAAGATTATTATAATTTTGTTCCAACAAATCAACATTTTCTTTCAGCTTGGTGTTGTTTTCCATGAGCTCCTGAAATTTCTTTTCAAGGTCATCACATGTTTTATTCTGATTTTCATTTCCGTTGTTCTGCGTTTTTATTGACGAAAACATCTGTTGTAACTGCGACGCCATCACTGTAAACTTTCTGTCCATGTCTACTCGTAAGTCCCCGACACTGATTTGCAGTTTTGTTTTTCTCATCAATGAACTCTGACATTGTAAGAAACTGTTTGTCTCCATTTGTCTGTGATCCAGGAATCTGGTTCTCTATCAGAAATGCACATGAAAAAGAACATAATACAAAAAATGACACGAATACGATCATTGTGACAAAACAACCAGGACTTTAAAAGCATAAGATAACTTTCTCTCTTAATATAGACATCGCAATGATATCTTGGCATTCAAGATATAATTTGGTCAATTTAATTAAAGTAAATTAGGAAATCATGGGGTTTTCAAAATACCTTTCAACTAAAATGAAAAATACAACATTTTGTGAAATCGATATTTTACATTTAACAAGGGACATGAGTTGTTGTATTATATATTCCACAACAAACATCATATATCATGAAGAAAATATTTTTGTTTGCTTTGACAAACATATACCTATGTTTTTCAGATATTCAAAATGAAACAGCATTTTTTTTAAAAGAGAAAGACAATTTACCGTTGTTAAACCAAGTTAATCTTATCGTTTTAAGCAGAAAAACGGGTGTACGTTAGGCTTAAGAATAAGAAGAAATCTCAAAAGAAAAGGAGGAGAAGTCGATAAAATAAACAAGACGGAACTTCAAACCTGACACATAGTAAGCATACAAAAGTGGAACAAAAACATACAAACTGTCCCTAGCCAGAAACCTGTATTCCACTGGATGTCGTTATTTAATTGGCCATTTACTGTTATTTGTTCACCATTTTTGCAATAGTTTAGGTCATGTTTTACGTATAGTTTCATATTTTGTATTTCGGGGCCTTTTACAGCTTCCGTTATGAAATAGACTCTGGTTCATTGTTGAAGGCCGTAATGGGGCCTGTAGAAGTTTAAATTTTACAGTATTTTGGTTGGTGGCTCCCTCATGAACACGCCACATCTCCTATTTCTATACACGAGAAAGGAGTTAAAAGAGTTCGCACATACCAAAGGGGCAGACAGAAATCGTAAAGTCAGAAGACAGACAAGACCATGTCCGACAAAATGAAACGAAAGACAAACACAGAAGGCACTACACTGAAAACTGAAGCTGGAGTAACATGAACCCTACAAACACCAAGGTGAGTTCAGGTGCTCCGGAAGGGTAAGCAACTCCTGCTCCACTAGTGGCACCCATCGTGTTACTCAGTATAAAAAACCGGTGTATAGTCACAATCGATGTTACAATGTCACAACCGTTATAGGAACGGATTTGTATTCATGACAGTCGGAAGATTCAATTGTCATCTGGAAATTGATATTTCGTTCCGGTCAACCAAATGATGGCGACCGAAAAACTTCCGGATTGATGACTCTAATCTTTAACCTAGGCTCAGTAGCTTTCTTGTCAGCTGCAACCCTCTATCAATAAAATCCCGATAGGAAGCAGAAGCCCTGGAGTAGCGTATCAATTGAGAGACATATACTCCGTATGCTGGTGCGGTTTAAATGTTGCTAGACATGAACGGAAAGTTTACAGTACGGAAATTTAAGTCATCTCTCTTGTCGTAAAGTTTTGTTCTTAACCCGCCCTTACTATCAATTTCTAGATATAAGTCTAGGTAAGAAGCAGAAATTTTTGTTTCTGTAGTATCTTTGATTTCAAGTTTAACGGGATAGATGAGGTCAACATAGTCACCAAATTTAGAGTTATTCAGTTTAGCGGAACGTTTAACCAAAAGATTGAGCCACCTTTTTGTCTTTTCTCTGTAGAAGTTTCTGTATGAAGTCAGCGTCACACGAATAAAGGAATAAATCGGCGAGAAGGGATGCACAGTTGGTCCCCATTGGAATGCCGACAGTCTGTTGAAACACACGCCCGCCAAACATTACAAAAATGTTACCAATCAAGAAATCAAGCATTCCGCAAATGTTATCTCCCGAGTACTTTTTGTTAGAATCAGAGTGTTTAACAAAAAAATAAGATTTGTCCCTACCGAGAACCAAATATTTGAATCGACGTTTGCCATCTTTTTTTAACAAAACAGAGGTGAACTAAGGCTTTTAATTTCAGCCAATCAGAAACTAACAAGGATTGTCTGACCATCATGGCCATATTTGATGTCTAACAAGAACCACATTTTTAAATCTTCAAAATGGATAGTAAACCGATGATGATATCTGTCAAGTTAGGATATATGGCAAAGTAACTAGACATAATAATATCGACTAATCAGAACAATAACACAAAAATATTCTATGATGGCAATATTTGTTTTCCGGTCGGCATAAAATGACAAAACTAGTTAAAGACATCCAATCTGATATAACCTTTTCATTTTCATTTCATTTGACGAAATGGTTTCAAGAGAGTTGTTATTTAAGACTTAAACAATTATAGACTCACTGTTTTCAATAGCGACAATGTTTGTTGTCAGATTAGAACACATTTAAATATTTCATTTAAGTCCTCCTTGAGGTCGTGACTATTAATTGTCAGTTTATTTGACCAAGAGTTATCAGAATAAAGGATTTTTAAATAAGCAAATCAGAAACAACTTAATTTCCAATGGAAAACAAAAAATCAATCCTTCTGACGGACTTTATAAATGATATTTCAATAGCTGACGATAGGAAACAAGAATTTTCCGCTGCAGCCATCTTATTTGCTGATCGTAAACAGTAAGTTCCATAGATACCAAGTTTGGGTTTATTTTGCCGGTAGTTTCAGAGGATAAGATAAGTAAAGATTTGACCAATCAGAAAAGACATCTGCCTGTAAAAGTTAGGTTAGTAGATTGACCGAAATGATACCTGTATAGAGGCCATCTTATATATGCTTTCGGTCAAGTTTCAATTCTTTAGGCCAAGTGGTTTTAGAGAATAAAAGGATGTAGGGAAGAACTTTTACCATAACAGGGTTTATTCTGAAATTTGACCTTTAGGTTCAACCTATTGAGGATAAAATATGACTTGTTTCAAGAAGACAAAACTGTTTTACAGATAAAATTAAACATATTAAAAGCCTGTTTAAGCCTTGGGCATACAGAGAACTAACTTATATGGAAAGAGTCAGTGTTATAAAAACACTTTCTATCACTATACTGGTACAATGTTTTACTTTACTACCAAATCTTCCAGAATGGATTTTCAATGACATTCACCCTGAATGTCATTGAAAATAATCTTTAATAATTTTATGGAATGGAAGGACGGACAAGATTAAACGTAATGTAATTATTAATAATTATAAAATTGGGGGTTTTAGAACGCTACATGTTCAATCATTTTGTTATGCATTGAAACAATGTGGCTGAACAAACATTTAGACCCTTTGGACCATTCACCTTGGAAAATTTTGCTACTTAGTAAGATTAAAAAAATGGAGGAGATAACACAGTATTCTGTACGAGGGTAAGTTTAGAAATAATAGCAAATTTATTAAGTCCTTTCGTGAGGGATATACTTCTAAATTTTTCTAATTTTAAGAGTAAACAAGTTCCTTCATTTAGTGATGACATCTTGAGCCAATCGATATGCCTAAACCCCAATATAAAGATCAATAGAAATATGTGTTTGAATTGTACATGTTGTGAAAATGATATATTTTTCATAAATGATATATTTTCCGAGTATGGTAGAACATATTCCCTTATTCGTGGGACGAATTACAGGTTCAATATAATATCAAAATAAATTTTATGGACTATTTATTGTTCTTTCAGCTATCCCACGAGCTTGGAAAGGAAATATTGCTGGATTTAAAAACCTTGATCATGTTGAATGTAACTTAATAGAAAAAAATAAGGAGAAATGGGAAATTATGTTAATTTTTTAATAGATTATACAGTGAAAATATTAAGGAACATGAGTTGAAAACTGAACCGGAGATTTGGAATTATGCTTATCAGGTTGTCTTTTCTGCCACAAAGGACACCAAACTTCAATCTTTCCAACATAAACTTGTTCATAGAATTCTTCCATGTTATTCCTTTTATATAAATGTCGATTAAAAGAAACTGAGATGTGTACTTCTTGTTTTGAAAGAAAAGAATCTCTTATTCACATTTTCTGGGAATTTTAAACTGTCAAGAATTTCTGGTTGTCCTTTGAAAACCTTATCAAAATATGTGGCTTTTCTCTTTGTTTAAATCAACAGGACATAATTGTGGGAGTTAATAATATGGAAGATTTGAACAATACCTTATTTTGTATATTTTTGGTGACGAAAAAATTATATGCATGTTAGCATATGTAAAGGTAATGTTCCAAATTTCAAAAAAGCATAAGAATTTCTCTAAAACATCACATAACAATATGACCTCTGCACAAAAAAATGACAAGTTGGCAAATCTGGAAGCAGCACTTTGCGAGTGAACAAATTTTGCTAATGTTAGCATATTTATTTTAGTACATGTGAATATTTTTCTCTTTTTGTGGGTAAAAATAAATAATCTTAAAGTGTATATGTATATCTTTTTTTAACTAATACATATGTATAGTACATTTAATTTTGCTATCAAATATTATGAGTTTCCCGTGATCTGTATCTAATGCTGTAATCAGCATATCTTTATATATTTATACTGTTCTTGAAAGAATGAACAAATTAAAAAAAAATTTTTTTTAAAAATTTTAATGTAGACAATTCGGTCAGGTGAGCGAAAAAATGAACGCAAATTTGCTATTAATCACAAAACAGGGACTCATTTTAAGTAAATGACGATTCTGATGAATAAATCTGATGCCAAGTGATTTTTACGGAAATACATATTGATGTTGTAAGCAATTTTATGAATTGATATTTCTACCTATTGATAAATCTAATGACTTATTCATTACGTAAATATAACAGTGTTTTAAATCGTTTCAAATCATTTTTGATTCTATCTGTTCTTACAGTAAAGGCTTTAAAATGGTTAAGACAATAATTTTCACAAACTGAATCAAACTCCGACTTTACGTTCGTTGTTTTGACAGATAATGGAAAAGGTTTTCAATTTAACCCCAATTTCAGTATATCATGAATATTCATCTGTTATACAATATACCCTTGGTAATAATGATGGGTTAACAGCAGCAATCTTGGATTTTTAGAGACCCATTACTCTTATATCAAAGAGGTTTTATACACTGGCGGTCAGTTAATTGAATACAAAATGACAAATTATGAAATGTTTTACGATCAAGAGAAAGGTTTAACTTTACCATTTACATCAGTAGGGAATATTTGATCAATAGAAACAATACTTAGAGTTGAATAACATGTTCATTGCATTCTATTCCTTTTGTACTGAAAGATAATATCACATGATTTCACATAAGGAAATGAGTGCAAGTATGGCAAAAAAGGATTTTGTGATATCCATGGAGAAACCAAAAGTGCAAATTTAAATACTCCAACAGGCATAGCGGAGAAAACGAAGAAAGATTAAGATTGAATATTATCTGTATTCTGAAATCAAAGTTTTCGCAAAGACAAAATTTGCGTCGGCATAGTTTAAATGATCTACCCTACATAGCTGTGTGGAGCTTACTAATTTCCGATAAAAATTTTATAATTAAATCCAGATAGTTAAAAATGTATACGACTATGGCAACCTTTGCCTCGAATTGCATAAATCTTATGCTCTCTTTTTTAATAATTAAATAATTTCAAATCTTATAAAGTAAACTGACCGTATCTGTAACATTATGTATCGAAGTGACATAACTGGTAGATTCCCTTATTCTTAAATGACACCGAATAAGGTTTACTGACTGTCATATGCATAACTGTTACGTAACAGACAACAGGCCGAATACAAACAAAAGTTAACACTGTTCTATGGGGTTAATGTCAGAGAGACTGCACTCTAACCACGAGAGAAACAGAAAGAATTCAAAAATCTAGAAGTCTTTATAAGGCCTTAAACAAAGGTGGAATACCACTCTTGTGAAAAGCGCTAAATCCTAACAAAAAGCAGTTACCGACAAACTATAAAAATCTATTTAATGCTCGCTGTTACTAAAAGCAGGCCAAGGATGAGTTACTGTCCAGATCCACAGAAATGATCTGTCTTCATCTGTGAAACGGATACACCTTTCCCGTCAACACTGGTGGTGTCCACCAAAAATAAATCTTGAGTAATGACTGAATCTGAGGAGCGACATATCACTGACGACGCTCTGTCTAGAAAAATGCTGTTTTGGACACAAGCTTTCGAAAGAAGTATGATATTATGTCTGCCCCTTTGGTATCTTTGAATTCCTTATACGCCATACGCTTTATTGATTGTGTGCAAAACGTCCAGCTGGCAAATATTTCAGCCATATTCAGAACGGGAAAAAATTATCAAACAATAAATTAATAAGCAGACTGTAAACCGCGGAATTAGGGGTTGGAATGTTTGGTGCCACTGGAAAAAAAATGCTGGTTGGGTAAGTTCGGAAATTTGGCCTTGCAACTGGCCGCCAATTAACCACTCAAAACGACAAAACGAGCTGTTTTATTAGCAGGGGCGCTATCTCAGGGCAGGGAAACCGAACGACCTATTACGAGACCCCAGTCACTATCAGGGTGGATGATCCAATTACCTGTGTTAAAAGTGTAATGGTGATGTCGGCATTTATGCAAAATTGTGAATTTTCGCTATTTGCAGCGGTGACTTCATAGCAAATTAGCAGC
The DNA here is from genome assembly GCA_032357055.1 of Geukensia granosissima. Taxonomy (NCBI): domain Eukaryota; kingdom Metazoa; phylum Mollusca; class Bivalvia; order Mytilida; family Mytilidae; genus Geukensia; species Geukensia granosissima. Next base: position 9,456 of record JAULBM010279881.1, read on the forward strand.
ATTGTGGAAAAAATCATTTAATCTTATGTAGGACATTATTAAATTGAAATACCAACAGTCAAAACAGAAATTAGAAAGGCAAAGGATTCAACCCAGTTAGTAAAATGTTTCGCTTTCCTTATTTATTGAAAAGAGATGCAGGGTGTTGGTTTCCATCTCAACAAAGCAGAATCACTGTTTTTTAATGTCATAAATGATCTTACTGAAATTGTTTAGTAATTATGTGACTATCCGTGGTTATTATTTATAGAGAACTCATGTTCAGATATAAAGATACACGTGTGCAGTCCAATGGTGATAAAAAATTAAGTGTCCGTTCGCAAAATAAACAATTTTGTATGATCTAAAGGTTTATTTTCCCTGCATTAGGAAAGCATATTGTTGTTAAAAGGTATATATATCTATTCAGGACACTTACCATGCGGAAGGGAAGGTCCATTATAATATGGCGGAGTCTCGTAGTCTTTCATCCTCGCTGTCTCTCATCAACCATCGTCTGTAAAAAAGAAAACGAATTATATACGATTTGTGTGCATATATCAAGGTATTACCTGTTTTATCTAAAACTTTTTGATTGTTCTTATGCAGTTTGGTGTTTAAGTATGGTATAGTTTTGCTATCTGGGTTCAGTTTATTTGGAAATAATTGACTTTATGTTTTGTTTAATTTTTAGTTTAGTTGTTAATGAGCTGTTTATCTTTGTTTACTATTTTAAGAGACTTATGATACAAGAGATTGGAAACTCTCGTTCAAGCTAGTGTGATCGATCGTCAAATCACGCGGCCCCGCGATCTTACGATATTTCGTCAGCTATTCGACGTCGTCCGCCGTTATTTTTTATCGTTCTGCTACAAAAATTATCAATACAATGGAAATAAACACTTTTCAACATGTTTGTGTCTTCCAAATTTTTTGATAACTATTAATTTGATAATTCTGTGCTTGTGATTTTATTTTCTGTATATTGTGTAGCGTGGGTAAAATTGGAATGCTCAATGGGGTGTTGACAGTGGCTTTACGCAGTTTATGTGTGTCCGTTTGCCTTTTGATAAAACTTTTGGTTGTAAACTTAAATGTTGTGTCTGAACACTCACAAATCAATAAAGAATGAGGAATAAGTCTCGAATTAATTATATTTTTCCGATTTCTGAAAAATTAGACTGTGAATAACACGACGATGCACAAATTCTTGTAACAGCTTCACGTGTGTCCAATTGTCTTTTGATAATAATTTTGGTTGTAAACATAAATGTTGGGACTGATATTGTTTTAATACTCACAAATCAATAAAGAATGAGGAATAAAAATTTGAAATTAATTTTATTTTCCGATTTCTGAGAAATTAGACTATGAAAACAGCTTCACGATTGTCCATTTGCCTTCTGATAAAATTTTTGGTTGGATACTTTAATGTTGGAACTGATTAACACTGATTATGTTTATGATTATGTTTTAACACTCTCAAATCAATAAAGAATAAGGAATAAAAGTTTCGAATGAATTATATTCTCCGATTTCTTAGAAAGTAGACTTAAAAAAATCACGACGATGTCCAAATTCTGGTAACAGCTTCACGTGTGTCCATTTGCCTTTTGATAAAACTTTGGTTGGACACTTTAATGTTGTAACTGATTATGTTTTAACACTCACAAATAAATAAAGAATGCTGAATAAAAGTTTTAAACTATTCATTTTTTTTCCATTTCTAAGAAATTAGGACATATATGTATTGTTTGTCTCTGTTGTAATCTTTCAATCAATTGAAATCACGACTGGGGCCGCGTGATTTCACGCGATCTCGGAGTTGCCAATCTCTTGTATTATATGTCTCTGGTATTTTAGCATGTTTACATTTTCTTATTAGTTAAGTTTTTTATGTTTATTTTAGTGAAGTTGGTAAATTTAGTACAAGAATTCTTTAGAATATTCAACATTGGTAATGTTGTATTTAAGTATATATATTAAAATTAGTTTGTTTAGGTTCAATTTAGTTTTTGATGTTAGTTGTATATATGTATTTCAAACAAATGAAGGCCTCATGTCTCATGTGATAACACGATTAAAACCGTTTCACAGTCAACTACTTTTTAGAAAATCCTAGATTTATATCTCTAAGAAATGAAGAACGATAACTCTTGCAACTGGTCGTTTTCATGTACATTTCATGTAATTTTTATCTCAAAAGTATTCGACTGAAATGGCAAACAAAGGCTTGTTATGTATACAGGAACAATCCCTAACTTCAAAACAAGTTTAAGTTTGGTGGGGATTTTTGATTTGGATGAATCACATATTGCATGATTTTTATGTGGACTGGTACTTTTATAACTGTTTAAGTCCTGGGTTTTACATACAAAGAGGGTAAATATTTCCTGGCTAAGTATGAAATTATTTGTAATTCTCGCAAGCTATTGGATTACTTCATACTGCTGCTTAAACCATTAAGGTATTAAGATATTGACTGGAGCATTGTTGTTCCAATCCTAATTTAACCAATATAGAAGGTTTGTTATCATAATACCATGGTGAGTTGTTAAATATACTGTAGATATATGTTTTTTAAATTGTCTTCATTTTTCTGGTTATATCTTCTGTATTCAATATTCGTGATCATTTCGTCGTATTTATGTTATACTATTAATGTAATTTCGTGTTGTACACAATTTTGTCTGAGTGCTATTAAATAAATCCTAAAACGTAACTAAAAGAATACAGAATGAAGTAGACATTTTTTACCCTCTGAAAGATCTGCCTTTATTGTCAATATGAAGCAAAGTAAGATATGTAAAGTTTCTTGCAGTACAGCTTTTGATACGCATCTTCTGTGCATATTTCGATTTTTTGTCGGGTTTATGAACAATTTCAGAAATAAAAACTAAATCCCTAGTACTGCTTTAGTTTGAAATATCTGCAAGTGATTTTTAACTTCACGCTAGAAAAGCCTACAGTTCATTCAGTCCCACAGTATAATTAGTAATACACATCATTCATACATGTATCTACGTCGGCATTCTAAGGAATATAAATATATATAAATATTTAAACCTATTGCAGTAGTAGTTATGTGAAACCTCATTGAAACCGTCAAACAAGTGACACCAAAATTTCCGGGAAGTAAGCATTATCGTCGACTGCACAATTGAGTAAAATTCTTTGTCCATTTCATTTTACTTGATATCTTGTTAACTAGTATATTGTTATTCGTGAATTATTATTATGGAATGCTTTAAAATCTTATTCGCCAATAAAGTTTAACTTCAGTATCTACAGTTCCACTTATTACAGATTATCTGAACAAGCCAAGGGTTTATAAAACTAGAGTATAATTATTTTAGTTAAAACCACTGTGATATAAATGAGGTAAATACATAGTGAAAAGATGCTTCCATTAATATGTTAAGTGTTAAATTTGCATCAAATGATACAAGTCGTAGAAAGACATTCAGAACAAAAAAGTTCTTACATGTGTATGTAAAAAATAACTATTTCACGAAAAGAACATTAAAACCATAGGGCGTTGAAAGTACTTATTTTTGAACTTCATAGTAAATTTTTACCCCATGTCATATAACAAGAAATTTAACGAATCAATCCGTCGCATCTGTCAATTTTCTCGAAAATTTAGAACAACGTGGTTTACAGCTAAAAAAAACGCGTCCCACAGCTACCTATACCATGGAAATGTGGTTAGAAGTCTCACAAAATAGTTCTGGAGGGATGTTTATAACAAGAATTCATTCTATACGGGAATACTAGTGCAGATAACCAATATCATAGAATTCAGGATGTTGAAGAGAGAAGACAGTTCTGAAAATGAGCCATCTCGTAGAGAAGTCTGTCTTTTAACTTTAATGCCGCAGATAATGGTCTAACAAATAGAATATAGAAATGGGATATTTTGTATGTTTATCTATGTGGTAGTCCAAGATGTACCAGTTACAAACAACCAAATGGTATTTAAAGGGTACCTTGAGACCTTCAACAAAGGACACAGATCCACACCGTAAGGCAAGCTGTAAATAGTCACAAAATTTAAATGTTCTGACGTTTAAAGGTAATAAAAATCAGCCAATTAAACTGTGAAAGTGATGTGACAATCTAAATAAAAACAAACATTAAAAGCAACTTGAAAGTCCTGGATTGTGTTTGAATTTTCGAGCTTTATCAATACCATTCTCATAAAAGGCATAAGGTGATATCACGTGGATGAATTTTCTACAGTTGTATAGTCAAACTATAAATTTATATCTATTCATTTATAAAAAAAAATTTGTAAATGTTTTAATTATAAATGGTTACGAAATCCTTAACCGTTGTTTACGTCTATTAAAATCTAAACCATTGCTGCTTCTAATAACTGACGAGAGTTCCTGTAAGATTACACTAAAAATATCTACAGTTTTAATATACAATTTCAAACTTTTTCGATAAAGTTATGACTGTTAAACTATTTCGACGCATGAAACAGAACAAATTAAATTTGACAAAAGTATATGTTTTGAAACCGAGCTTAAAAATTTGGTCATTATTAGTAAAAGTCTTTCAAATTAAAGTTTTTAGTTCTTTAAAGTAAACTTTATAGATTAAAAGATAATACGATTTATAAAAATAAGTAAATATTTGAAAACAAAACGTTGAGTATCATCATACGTTACAAAACAGTCACATCTGTTGTTAAAATATTCCTTAAATGATTTTAGATGTGGCGATTAAACAAGATTTATTAAAGTTGGTATATATTGCGGAACGTATTTGATTGCACAAAGTAACATCTGTTATATGATTATAGATGTGGTGATTAAAAGACGCAGGAAAGGTGCCAATGAAAATTTCAACAGAATAAGCATGGAAATGAAACTTTATCAAATAACAATAACAGTTCGAAATCACTGTATTTCAACTCAAATCATGTAAAGTATATACATGTTACTCTTCAACCATACTCAGTCAACATTTCAACAACCATACCAGCAACAACTCAACTTACAAACATATTGGAATTTCACTTAAAATTGTCTTTTCTGAAACGGCTTAACCAATGTTAAACAGACTATATTGAATGGTCCCACCTCACAATTATATCCAGCAGCCCATTTGATCGACCAGTTAGTCCTCATATTATCGATCGAGAAAATTCACAAGAACGTTGAAGAACCTTAACAACCTGTCGCATCAAAGATTTTTTGTTTTTGTTTGTTAAAAGTTAATATATTACGTATTTGTAATTGTTCGCGTACTTTGTATCGACTTTAAGAGGTAAACCTGATGTGTACAAGTGTTTTGTTCAGGAATTCGAAGATACCAAAGGGGCAGACAGAAATCGTTAAGTCGAGTCAGATCTTTTTGTATCGTCACACCACTGTCATGATTGTCTCAAGTAAGGGCGAGGAGTTGAGCACTCACAAATAGTGGTTTATCCCCGCTTCTTATCCCAAGCCAGATACCTGCAGTCCAGTGGATGTGGTTGTTTTTTATTTATTACCGTTACACTCATCTTTAATTTTCAAATATATTTATTCTGTTTTCATCTTACAAACTTTAAGAAGTACATGTGTAATATTTTCACAGTCAAAACTGTTTAATAAATGAAAAAATTATTGTTTATCACAAGTGTACAAATTATTATCAAATGGTTCTGGTATTTTCATGGCGACATTTGTGGTTGACATAGTATAATTGATAAACACTTATATATTACACATTAAAGGTTTTTAATGTAACAGTTTAACGTTAACTACAGTTACTACTGGAAATTATTAGAGAATGCAAAAAACCCACGAACTTTATTTCTAAACTACAAAGTGGGGATTAATACATTTAGGCACAACCTGGGTCCTCTAAAAATGAGTTAATCGAAAGCCAAGATATATATGTTCCTTTTCTTAAAAGTTCCAAGCGAAAGCAATAACGCACGCGTATATTTAGCCTGGATATAAAACAACTAAAAACCTATATTTGTTTTAAAAATATAGAAGCACTCTATCAACCATAAAATATAAAGGCAATAAACCCGTCTTATATTGACAGCTTGTTCGAAGTACTTATCTTGTTGATAAAAATAAACATAGCTCTTTACCAAAAGATGGTCTGAAGCCAAGATCTCTGATAAAACGGTATTATAAAACAAACAGCAGAACTGACTCAAAGGCAAACAGCAAATTAGTAAATAGTATATGATCATCAATGTATTACGATGTGACATTCTTACTTTTTATTTAAAAAGTTGTGGTATAACTATCTATGAGGCAAAATAAATGTGACGATTTTCAAATGTATCGATTTACAGTAAAAAGTGTCATGGTTGGTATGATTGAGGTAGGAAAGAAGATCGGACCCATAGAATAATTTGTCTTATGTTATCCATTAATACAACAATAAGTTGACCTCTTCCCGGATCGACATTTAAACGGATTAAAATTGAAGGATTTTACGAGTGTTGCGCGCAAGACTGGGGATGCCTAAATTCGTGGATTTCATGCCTTTGTTCCTTTTGTTTTCGTTTTATCTTTTAGTTTGTCTTTTCATTTTAACTATGAAGTTTTGATCACTTACATTGGTATTCTACACAGAACTTGTGAGTAAACTGCGATAAATGGAAACGGTCAGGCGTAGGCCTTGTTCGGCTAAAAAGACGTTTTAGAGTATTATCATTAAGTTAAGTAAACAAAAGAGGGAAGTTTATGATTTTGTACAATTTTCGTTCAAAATATAAATGAAGAAATAAAATATATTGATGATTTTAATTGTAGGATAAATTTTACTTTGCTTGATTAATAGTTATGGAAGAATCTTTTGGAGCAAAAACATGCTCACATATTTGAATATTTGACTTCCTATGTTTCGGTTCTAATCTACTGATGAGAGGTTACTCCTTGAAATGTTCATATAGCATACCTAAATTTTCCATATTTATTCAACATTGGTAATTTTGTATTTTGAAACCACTGGGTCGATACCTCTGCTGGTGGAACATTGGTCCCCGAGGGTATTCA
>JAULBM010279992.1:0-16446 GCA_032357055.1 Geukensia granosissima
TTTTTCGCTAAATTTTTTACGTCATAAACAGCATGACATCATTAAATCCCCCATGCTGGATTGTTTCCTCTTCCGGTACAAACGAAGAAAATACAGAAAAACAACCAGTGGGAAAATACATTGAAAATGTTAGGAGAACGCTTTGATATTCCACCCGATATACCATTAAAGTGAAGCTCCGCTTCACTTATAATCTTATTTTTACATGTAAAAGCGTGTTTGAGTCTCATTAAAGAACAATTTTACTTGTTTGTCTTTTTATTAGATTTTTACAATATATATATATATATAGATTTAAATTTCCTTTTTGTTGTTTCTTTTATGTTGCTTCAGTTTTTGAAGGAAAAACTTGTGAATTTTTTTAATAAAAATGTTATTGGAACACTAAAAACTTTATACAGACATAAGGAACTATAGTAATGAGAGAGAATCAAACAAAATTTAAATGTATACGTGTAGGTAAAAAATTGTGGATAACAAAAATAGTAACAAATACTGAACCCCTCAATAGATCACCATTCATTTTCATCGTTCGGCAATATTACTTAGAATAAGTGAAATAAGAAGTAGTATTTTTTTTTCAGTGGTTTGTGTCTACAAGGGCAAATCTTATGGCCAAGGTCAAAGGTGGCAGGATGGCTGTGATTACAACTGTGTTTGTACTGATGGCATGACAGGACATTATGAATGTACAGAGAGGTAATAATATTATGTTAGATACACCTAAACTTCATACAATATTTTATTTTAAACCAAGATCAGAAATGTTATATTAGTTTTTTTAAAAAGTCAAAAAAATTTTCTTAAATGTATAACCAAGTCTGACAGATAAAGTAGTTAAAGTGATCTTTTTATTATTTTGTTGTTTAACATATCCTTCACTGTTTGTTACAGATGTCCATCTTATCCAGCTGTACCACCATACTGTCATTTGGAGACAGATCCTAATGACTTCTGTTGCCAGAGACCTGTGTGTAACTTTGACAAACCAGTTACTGAGCCCACACCTGTTCCAGTAATGCAGCCCACCATAGCACCAAACCCCAACAACACACCTCTTCCAGGCCAGACTTTTGCACCTACACCAGGCACACAGCCCACTCAATCACCATTACTAGGTATATACTTAATTATATATAAACCAAAACATGATACCTTCTCCAGGCCAGACTTTTCTTAATACACCAGGAACACAACCTACTCAATTACATATACTAGGTATTTAATAGGATAATGTTATGTCAAACATTTATGTCGCATGCTTTGTCTTCATGCACATCTTTTCATGTATGAAATAAATCCAACATCATTCATAAAACCCGTGAATGATGTCATTATGTCATACATTGAAATGAAGTAGATCTTGTGTTTAATAATGTAAAATGTGACATTTTTCACTCAAATGTCATATTTTCATTATACAATTATACTTATTTTAGCTTACTGTCTGTACAATGATACTTATTTAAGATAACTGTGTGTACAATATTATTTCAGCTTACTGTAGGTACAGTGATACCTATTGTAGATTACTGTGTGTACAATGATACTTATTATACCCCCGCAAACATAGTTTGGGGGGGTTCAAGGAATCACCCTGTCTGTCTGTCCATCCGTCTGTCCACATAGCTTGTAAGCGCATCTCCTCCTACACTGCTCAATGGATTTCAATGAAACTTTACATGAAACTTAGACACAATGTGTAGATTTGCATATGGTAAGATCATTCATCATGCATTATTCCAAGGGCAGATAATTCAACTTAAGTGATAGGGAAGCGGGGGGTATCCCTTGTGAGTTTTGCTCACAGTATGTCTTGTTTAAGATTACTGTGTGTACAGTGTTATTTTAGCTTACTGTAGGTATAGTGATACCTATTGTAGATAACTGTGTGTACAATGATACTTATTTATGATTACTGTGTGTACAATATTATTTCAGCTTACTGTAGGTACAGTGATACCTATTCTAGATTACTGTGTGTACAATAATACTTATTTAAGATTACTTTGTGTACAGTATTATTTAGCTTACGGTAGGTACAGTGATACCTATTGTAGATTACTGTGTGTACAATGATACTTATTCTAGCTGACTGTGTATACATTATACTTATTTTAGCTTACTGTGTGTACAATGGTGTGGCTTACAAACAAGGCGCTACATGGCAGGTTGGATGTGATAAGAACTGTAGATGTGATGATGCCTCACAAAATATTTACAACTGTCAAGACAGGTAGATGTTGGCTTTGTTTTTCTGTTTACATTTAAAGTAAAATGAAAAGTATTGGGCCATGATGTTGACCCAAACCTTTAGAGACATTTTAACTTTCTGTCTGTTAGCTTGACCTTCCAAAGATTTTCTTTTCTTATAGTGTAAAGTTTAAAAATACTGTATTTTTAAAGTTACACTTTAAGTTATATAATGAGTCACTGATGAATGAATATACATGTACTTCAATTTTAGACAGAACTTCAGAAATAGTACTATTATTTTATGTTTCTTATAAGTAATTACAGCAGTATACGTGTATATACTCTATGTCAATCAGAAGTAATAACTGCAGCAGACTTAGAGCCATCAGTTTATATACTCCATGTCAATCAGAAGTAATTACTGTAGCAAACTGAGAACAATTACTATTCTCTTTTTCATTGCTCAGCAAAACTTATGAACCCAACTGAACCTTAAATCTGCCTTAATGAACAATAACTTTATTTAAAATCTATTGCAAATTTAACCTTCGTTAATCAAACACCTGTCTAATCTGGAAAGTTCCCATGGTTGTCTGCTTTAGACAGGTCTATATCATATTTTTTGAAGTTGGAGAATATTTTGGCACAGCTGAATGTTTGGGTGAATATAAGTCATGCCAGTAGAACATTATTTTAATAAAAGAATGATGGGTCATGAAGAAATCAGTGGTGGACACATGTACATTAGAGTATTTCACACTGAACACAATGATGGCTTGTATAGCTAGTCAAGCACAGAATCCACAATTATACTGTTGCCTCTTTGTACTTTAACACATTAATGTCCGACTGTTTTGTGTTGTTAATTTTTCTTTCATTAATTACTATTTTCACTTTCAGATGTCCAAGTTATAAATTACAGCCAGGATGTTCTTGGGTCACTGATCCATCAGATCCATGTTGTCAAGTACCTCGATGTCTGGTCACCCCAACCCCAGCACCCTACAAAACCCCAGGACCTGGTCAGACGCCACTACCTCAGACTACCTTAGCCCCAGGAATGACACCAGTTGCTACACCATACCCATCACCTCTACCCACAGGTGTGACTGGATCAGTCATTGGTAAACCACAAGTACCAAGTGCAAGAGGTAAGATTATATCTTTCTTATTCTTTACCAAATAGCACAGAAATGCAAGATTTTACATGGCAGTTGTACGACAAAACAATGTATGGATGACTTAGCAGGTATCCAACAACAAAGGGAAATAACTCTGTAAAAATCATCTAAACATTTTAATCAATTATCATTTTATACTAAAATTAATGCATCTCAGTGATCAAACTATATATCTATTAAAATAATTCCACAGAAATGTGTGGTTCAAATTTCTTGAAATTTTCATATTTTCCTTCTATCATCAAAGTAAATGTCTAAACAAAATATTAAGAAAATTAAACAAGTGGAATCTATTTTCTTGATGGTGTTGGGTACCCCTTAAATTAGAGGGTTAAAATAGTTTAATCCAGACACATGTTGCATCCACTTGTGTACAAGTCAGATTTATGAAGACCTCTAGATTTTGGACATACAGTGACTGTTTAAGGTATTAACTACCTGATTATTACAAATACCAAGAAGTTCTAGAATAATCTAACAAAATAACATCTGAAAAACTTCAGAGAATACTATTAATTTATAATATTTCTTTTGATAATCAAAAAAGGTTTACAAATAATTTTTCTACACAGAAACATAATATTTTTTAGAGTTCATAAAGAAAACCATTATTTACTCAAATTGTTAAGAAATAAAAATATTTGACCATCATTTTTATTAATATCCTGTTAAATGTATTATCCATTTTGATAATATTTAGGTTAGATCCATATTATTTTACACATACATAATTTTTTATTTGGATTGATTAGGAGCTTTTCACAAGGAGTGGTATTCCACCCTTGTTGAATGTCTTGTGGAGTTCGCAAGATTTGTGAATTCCCTCTGTTTTTTTGTGGTTTGAGTGCAGTCTCTCAGACATTTACCGCAATTCTTTTCAATTTCATACACCTTAATGAGATGAGGATTTTATCACCTTTATCTTTACTCCATATCTTTCCTTTTTCGTATGAATAGGGCTTATTTAAAAAAAAACATATAACTTGTGGAAGAAATAAGCCCAAATAATTCACAATAGTGGACCATGGTATATGTCTGTCTCTGTGAGATTTGTTCATATTTTGTACTGATGATATTTATTTTTATTATGTGAATACATGGATTTACAGTACACTACAGGAGAAATTATGTTATGTATTGATGATATTTTCCCTATTTTGACTAGGTACATGTGAATATATGGGTAAACAGTACAACACTGGAGAGAAATGGGATGATGGATGTAGATATCACTGTATTTGTGTCGATGGAATGAGTGGACAATACAAATGTGATGAAAGGTTACTTCAGTTTCTTGTTAACTTTTTGTTTTGCAACACTTTCATTATTGAAAAAAAAAATTGCCAGTTTCATGTTAAAAGTTGTTTTAAATACTGAAGCAGAATTTGCTTCTTTTGGACCACAATTCCTTATTTAATAAGAACTTATTTCGAAATGTTTGCTTTTACTGTAAATTTTTGTCATTTAATAGAGCTTTTAATGGTTTTATGTTTTAGTTCTAAAATAACATCACAAGATTGATTGGTATACTTTTAAGGTTTTACCTACATAAGATATATTTAGGAAATAAATATATATATTTTCTGCACAAGTTTTCATGTACCAGAATATTCAAATTTATTTGTTATGAGAAATGTTTTGCTCAATACAAAAGAATGCAATAATAATTAATTTTCAAGTTCATAATTGCACCCTCCAAAAATGGCTTAAAATATGTCACATTGAACTTACGAGATACTAAAGTCTAGGTGTAGGATAAACCTGGTTTTCTTAAATTTCAGATGTCCAAGATACCCCCAGGTTCCAGCCTACTGTGTTCTTGTTCAGGATCCAAATGATCCATGCTGTAAAACTCCATCATGTAACCTTCCAACACCACAGCCCCCTGTTACTCCTTCCCCTGGCCCAACACTGTCACCAGGACCATACACAACATTGTCACCATTGATGACCCCACCAACACAGAGTCCACAACCTGTTGTTAAAGGTCAGCATTTTTAAAACTCTCATCACAATATTACAAGTAAATAAAAAAGTTGAATACCATCAAGCTTAACTAATACCAGAAATGTGTTCCAGAAAATAAATACCTACTATTAAGATTGCCTCCAGACAATATATTTTTCAACTAATACATTTACTACTTATGTTTCATGGAATCGGTAATTTAAAAAGCAATTTATACTAAAAATGTGTACTTAGTAGTTATTCTTACAATCACATTTCTGACAATCACGCAAACAAAAATGCATAAAAAGTAATAAGCATAAAGGAATAAAAGGTTGTCAGATTCCTACCTCATTAACAATTTTGAATAAAGTGCCACCCAATGACATTGTCATGGAAACAGACACTTTCTAGGATTTTTTGCTTCATTGGGTTATTTAATATCAAATTTCAAGTCATATTTTGTGTTTACACTATCAGAATATCAATACAAACCAATAATAATAATAAGTTATGAATATTTATGAAATTAGATGTGTGTGTAATGAATGGCAAGTCATACACCCAGGGACAGAAGTGGGATGACGGCTGTGACAAAGTCTGTGTGTGTGATGATGGAAAAACTGGGCACTATTCATGCAGTGACAGGTAAGAAATAAGTTATACAAAATTAATGCCACCTCATTGTATCTTCACACAACTGGGGAAGTTTGATACTTATAATAAAGTTTGAGGAAAATGTAATTAGAAACAAATAGTGATGTGATAGATTTAATATTTGCAAAATACAAAATATTGTGTTATTTTCTTGAAAATTTAGGTATTTTGATACAGTTTTTTGACAAAATTTGTTGTGGTCACTTTCCTGTGTATACAAAATATTTACATATATAATGAAACTCACAAAAATACACATGAACAGGTTAAGGATGGATATGCCAGTACTTTCAAATCAAAAAGTGTGCTTGCCTTGAGTGCAGAAGGTCATGGGTTTTATACCCAGCCTGGTCAAACCAAAGATTTTAAAATTGGTTTAGCTGCTTCTCCACTGAGCACACAGCATTTAGGATGAAGAGCAAAGACTAGTCAGCCCAAATCGGAATAATGTGTCTAGGTAAAGTGGCATATCTTCCTGTGGACTGTTGCTTTTGTGAGCTAGCAACTTAAAAATCCGGCACGGTGTCAGTCTAGTACATAGCAGGGCTCAATCATTAATATGCTCTTGTCCTGTAAATTCATGAAATATTTGTGACAGGACTTTTAAGACACATTTGATCAATCAAGTCAAAAAGAGGGTTAAATAAGGGTATTGGTCCAAAACCATGTCATACTTTACCTATTTCCATGATATTTCTTTTTTAGGTGACTAGTTTAATGTATTTGTACATGTTTTGTCTTATTTATATTTTTGACAGATGTCCTACATACACAAATATTTCTCCATCATGTATCATGGTACCTGACCCAAGTGATCCAGTCTGTTGTACAATACCAAAATGTACCAGTCCTAACAACTCAACAATACCACCTCCATTATATGGGCAAATCACAGGCAAAAATCCACCAACACCCACACCATTACCAGGACAAAATCCCACTCCAGGCAACCAGAATACACCAACACCAGGACCATATCAGTATCCTACTCCCTACCCAGGAGGCACCTACCCACCAAATATGCTGCCTTCACCACTGACAACTCTGGCCCCTCAACCAGGACAAATTACACCAAACCCTAACCCCACACCACAGCAACAACCACAACCAAGTAAGTAGTGTTAGCAGTTTTCCTGTGCTAACAGGCATTGATATATGGACTAAGATATTATTAAATTCAGATAACCTGATTCATATCTAGAATCATTGTGGTAATATTCACTCTTCTATTGATTTAACACAGGAAAATACCAAAGCCTCACTTTTCTGTCAAAATAGATTTGTATTCCATGGATAAGGATAAGTAATTGATGGCAGTATGTTGTTTGTCTATCAGTAAAAAATTAATGACTTTCAAAAAGATAAGATTTTTTTTAATGTTTTACAGAGGCTTGTATTTACAAAGGACAGCAATACCTACAGGGACAGAAATGGAGGGATGGATGTGATTATAATTGTGTCTGTGATGACCAGATGACTGGAAAATACACATGTACAGATATGTAAGTTTTCTTATCTCATCAAATCACAACCTACATGACCTAGGTGACTTAAAATTAAATCTGTTTAATGTTTAGAACTCAATATTAGACTTGTCTGTTTGAAGATTTATTTGTCACATCAGACCTTTAAAGGACTATTCTGGCAAATAAATTAAACTTGATTGTTTCTCTTTGTATATCATTATATCATTAAAAAATGTTTGATAAACTGTGTAATTTTTACATTCCTTTATGGTAGAATGGGTGGTTTGCTGCAATTACTGTGTCCCTCTGTCCATTGTCTGCCAATTCACAGAACCCAGCTTCCATGCTCAGGAATGATTGTATATTTGGTATGAACCTTGATATTACTGAAGGGTATCATGTGAATGGCTTTCAGATTTTCCTGTTTGCCTACCTATATTTTGAATTTTTTAAATATTTTAGTGAACATAAAATTATTTGTCATAGTTTTCTTTTGTTGGAGGAATTTGATTTAAAGCTTGATAATTATTGTTGTAGCATGTTAGGAATTTTCTGGCCACTTATTGTTTGCTTATACTTTGTTATTTCAATTTTCTAAAAATAATATTGAACATAAATTTTTAAACCACTGCAAACAAAGTTTTGGGGTATATAAGAATCACCCTGTCTGTCTGTCCATATTCCTTGTAAGTGGATCTCATCCTAAACCCTTCAATCAAATCCAATGAAACTTTACATGAAGACACTATTTGTAGATTTGAACATAGGAAGGAATTTCATCTCGGTTCATTCCAAGGGCAGATAATCCATGGGAGGAGCTGTGGTAGTTTTGTGAGTTTTGCTCACAGTATGTCCTTGTTCTATCAGTTTTATATTTGGACTAATGCTTGATAATGTTGAGGCGAAACTGGTAGTGTGTTAGTGGTTTAAGGTTTGTTGGGCTGTGAGATGATATTTTGTGAAATTTCAAAACACCCCATGAATAGAAAATTGAACAAGGATGAATGAAATAATTTAATATTAATCTGCAGCTTGATGAGTTGTAGCTTGTAAGCAGTTTTCAGGTGTCTCTGGTCTCTACTTTCTTTTTGCTTGTTTTTTTAAATTTCAATATGCCTGGTCCGTGATTAATTTATAGTTTCATTTAGAATAAATCAGTTTTTGACAAAAATGAGAATCCATTCCTTTACAATAAAGAAATGGTTATGCTTAATAACTGACAGCAAATATCAGGGTTAAGAACTGGATAGTACTGGCTTTGTTTCTGGTATGTGGGGATGAGTAGAGTTATATAAGCATGGGTAGTAAGTTCTTTGTGGAGGCTTTAAGAGCTCACTTTCTACATATCCTTTCCCATTTTAATGGAATAGCAATTTAAGTTAAAAATTCTTTTTAATAATATTTATTATTACTTTGAAGTAATAGAAGAAATAGAAGAAGAAAAAAATCTTCGTAGATGTTAAAATAATGGTAATTTTTTATTATCATAGATGTCCAAGATATCCACCTCTACCAGCCAATTGTAGAATGGTATATGATGCTTCCAATCCATGCTGTAAGAAACCTGACTGTTCTAATCCAACACCCAATCCACTCATCACACCAGGACCAAATTTTACACCAAACCCTAACCCAACATTGGCTCCAAAACTTGGTAAGTCTAAATCAATACATCATAACAAACTCTAGTCCAACACCCAACCCACTCATCACACCAGGGACCAAATGTTACACCAAACCCTAACCCAACATTGGCTCATAAACCTGGTCTAAGTCTAACTCAATACATACCATTTAACTCTGACTGAACACTTCTCCCAAACTTGGTAAGTCCCATTGAACTCTAACCCAACACTGACACATAAACTTTGTTTATTCTAAATCAGTACACCATTATCATATTCTTACCAAAAACTGGCTGCTAAACTCAATAAGTCTTAATCAATATACCACCATCAAAACCCAAAACCCCAACACTGATTCATAAACTAGGTTAGTCTTAATTAAAACATCACCCTATAACTGTACCCCACTCAGCTCCTACCAGCTGTTTGTTGTCTATAATGTCCATTGATGTGTAATATGCACCCCTTTTTTGGGGTCCAAAATGCCAGGAAAGAGTTAAGTTTGGATCTATAATACATAAAAACAACTTTGATCCAGAAATAAAAACTAGAACTAAAAGTGATAGCAAAAACTAGATTGAGAAACAGGATGTGAAAACTAAAACTAGATTAAAAAACAGGATGTGAAAACTAGAATTAGATTGAGAAAAAGGATATAAAAACTAGAACTAGATTGAGAAACAGGATGTGAAAACTAGAACTAGATTGAAAAACAGGATGTGAAAACTAGAATTAGATTGAGAAAAAGGATATAAAAACTAGAACTAGATTGAGAAACAGGATATGAAAACTAGAACTATAAAATAAGACTATTAACTGGAAAAAATCGATGTATGCAGAACATTTATGTGTACATTTGTGTCTTTATTTTAGTTCAGTAGATAACATGTAAAATGCTAATAATATAATAAAATTTAGTATAAACATGGAATCAAGTCTGGTAGTTAGCAATTAGTCCTAAGGGGTGTTACTGCTTTATAATCATTCACTGATAAAAATCTGTTTTGAAAATTGTGGTAATTTGTATTTCAGAGTTCTGTGTATACAATGGAGTTGCATATCGCGAGGGAGACACCTGGCAGGACGGCTGTAGTAAAGTGTGCAGATGTGAAGATGCAGCCGCAAAACAAGTCACATGTACAGACAGGTACAAATTCATGTTATAACTGTACATTGGGTTCACATAAGACAGATGTTCACTTAATACAAATTAAGTTATTTATGTAATGCACTACAAAAAGGAAACTAACATGTAAATCACTTAAAGGAGGTAATTGCTTAATACAAGTGGTCACTAAGGCAGGTTTGACTGAATTAAAAGATTAATTACTTTTCAAGATTGATGATTTATTATTTTACATTTGGCGAAAGATTTTGTTTTCCTAATTCATTTATTTATTTTTCTAATAGTAAAAATTCATGTACCATTTTGAATTGGATATTTTCGCACCTGCTAGTGTGACAAGCTTCAAACAGTAGTCAGCATTGGTATCTCAGCTTATAACTGCTGCCCCAAGCTTTTTTGTCTGTGAATGAATATGCCATTTATTCGGTGCGGAACTATAGAAAACTGAACAATTTTGAATGAAGATGCTTTTTTTATTATTGCTTTTTCCTTAACTTTTTTGCATCACAAAACAAATCCTTGCAACTTCATAATATTGCTGACGTTTTTTGCACCAACCAGAGAGAAAAACAACATTTTCTACTACCTTGTCCTTTCATTGATGTTTTTTACTCTAGATGGTTTGTAAATGCAGTAATCTGTAACTAAAATTTAAGTAAATTTCATCTGATATTGTTTAAACAAGATAATTCCATTTCGTGTGTAAACCAAAATTTGAAAGGGTTTATGGTACTGGTGCTAAATGTTTCTAGCCTAAGCTAGGACATGTCCCCACTGATTCAGAATTTGCTAGTGTGAATCAGATTTTTCAGAAATGATTAAGAGATGTAAAAGTGTTTGAAAAATTCAAGAAACAAACATTTTACCTTGTGTTAATCATTGGGAGTTGTTAAATGTTATCAGATGTTTATGAGTAGTAGAAAATATTTTCTATCTTTATAGATTTTAAACAGTTCTCAAATAACACACAGATGTCATTATTATAAGCAGTAAGTTTATTCAATGCCTAACTTCAGAATTTAGAGAACAAAACAGCTTTCTCTTGCTGAACAAAATGAAAAAATATAATAAAAAATAAAGCCTGCATTCCATTTCACAAAAGTGTTTTTTTTTAAACTTTTCAGATGCCCCACATACCCACAACTTCAGCCAGGATGTACCTACATTACAGACCCAAGTGACCAGTGTTGTCAAGTACCCTACTGTACTCCAAAGCCCAACCCTAATAATAATGTTACCGTTGTCACTACAGGACCCAAGGGAACAATTGATGGTTCTAATATTATCAAACCAAACCAGCCTAACCCTGGATTAACTGGAAAAACTAGTCAGTACAAATTAATTCTTTTTGCAAGATCAGTTTATAATGGCGGAACATTTTGCTTTTTATCAGAGTTGAATATCTATGTAGTTTGACAACTTATACCATTTGGATCAAAACAAAGACAATTTAAGACAATTTACCCCTACAAATGAATTGATTTGATTAAAAAATAAAAATAATTTATAGTTTGAATATTCCAGACTAAATGTCAAGTGGTAATAACGGAATAGGTACAATAAGTTCCATATTTTGCCCAAATGTTAGATTTTGTGACTTGAAACAAAGGCCACTTGAACCAAAACAAAGACAACTTAATTAGAGCACTGAAAATCGGAAACAAAAATAATTTAAAGGCTTGAAATTCCGAAAAAGATATGGAATTTGGTTCTAGATAACTTGGCATCGTGTATCATATTTTAACTTCAATATTAAAGATAAATACTTATAAGATATGGAATTTGGTTCTAGATGCCCTAGCATTTTGGATCATATTTTAACTTCAATTTAAAAGATAAAAACTCATAAGAGATCAATTTATTTGTTTGGTTTTGATGAGTAACCAAAATTTGCATTAAAACATTAATTTGAAAATGAATTTAGCTTGACTTAACAAAATGTTATTTATTTTTTTCATAGATGTATGCTTGTATAAGGGTCAAATGTACACACAAGGACAGAGTTGGGATGATGGTTGTGCTTACAATTGTGTTTGTCTGGATTCCAATACTGGCCATTACCAATGTACTGAGAGGTTAGCAGAAATAAATCCTAATTAGCTTTTTTTTGAATGAAAATAGCTTAAACAGCACTAGATATTAAGATTTTTCATTGTATACCACTTAAAAAATTAATATATATTAATTAAATAAATAATTAAATAGATTAAATTAATCCACATATTAATTCAAATAAAACAACTTCCAAAGTTTTTGTTAATGTCAAGGTGTATCAGAATTCTTGATATACATGCATTGTCGAAAGAAACAACATTTTGTAAATTGTCAGAATTCTGCAGTCCAAGTTTATTTACAAAAATGTTTTAATTAATTTCAAAGTCAATATGCATTTCCTAAAGACTAAAGGCTTTAATTGAATATAATAAGGGTTGATTTTTTGTGTGGCCTTTGACAAATAGTGATACTGCTTCCAGCGGTGGCTGCAATTGGTGTCAACAATTGAAAGGTATGGGAAAGTATGATATTTATCTTAGTTGTAGGTCCATAGTATTTGTTTTCAGTATTCTTCTGTTTCTACCATCAGTTTTTTTGTTAATTGTAGATGTGCCAAAATGCCACAGTTACCATCCTACTGTACAATGGTACAAGATCCCAAAGACAGATGTTGTCAGCTGCCATACTGCCAGAACCCACAACCTACACTCTCTCCAAACCAACCAACACTCTCTCCAAACATGCAGCCCACACCTAACACACTAGTACCAAACCCCAATATTACACCTTCTCCAACAATAGCACCTAAACCAAAGGGTTTGTATACAAACTTTTACATTGTATAACATTGCAGATTGTGTAATGTAAATGCAGGAAGTCTTAGGGAGCATGTTCCAGCTAAAACCATTATGAAAATGATAAAAGCTTTATGTATTTTAATTTTTTTCAGTATTTACATTTGTGACTTGTAAAATTTTACTTGCATGTATTTTATGTTGTGTTATTTTTATAGATTTAGTTTGTAATTACATTCAGCGCTATTTTTTATGTGTGTTTGTGTTGACATTTACCTTTTTTGTAAATATGTGTAATTGCATTTACTGTTATAATTAAAAATGTGTTCTGTTATTTTTCCTTTAGATGTGTGTAATTTTACTGTCATTTTTCAGATGTGTGTGTATACAAAGGAAACATGTATCAAGAAAACCAGGTTTGGTATGATGACTGTAATGCCAAATGTAGATGTGAGAATGCTAACACAGGATACTACAGATGTCAAGAAAGGTAGGCAGTATTACATTTTCATATTTCATTGGTCATGAAGATAATTATATTGAGTGACAAATCTAAGTGACAATTTTAAAAAGATGGGAATTGAATTTAGGACGAAGTTTTTGAAAAGCAATTGTCTTTCAGTGAATGCTTAAGACAAAATGGTTCTTAGAAATGTTAAAATACTACTGAAAAAAAACTAGTTTCCAAGGATACATATACAAATAGAATTCCCAATAGAACCCAGCAATTGACATATTCTGACAAGCATTGTTTTCAAATTTAAATTTATATATATATAAAATTATATATAATGATTATATATACACTGTACATTAAACATATGTTGCTAAATTAAGAAAGAGAGTTGGTCTGAACATTTGCTATTGGAGTTTATTTTTTCCTGCATATAGGTATAAAAGAAACGAATAGAAAATTACTTGTACATAAGACTAGTGCCTGGAATAGACCTAAAAGAACTCAGCTTCGTAAACCTGCTTTGTGACATTATTTAGTGTAAATGGTCTTAGGTGATAACCGTTATTCCTCCTTTATGTAGGTGTGCCAGGTATCCAAATGTTCCAACTGACTGTATAATGGTAGCAGATCCATCAGACCCAACATGTTGTAAAGTACCCCAGTGTCCAGTCCAACCAACTGCCGGTCCAACACCAACCCCAGGCTTCATTCCTAACCAAATGACACCAAAACCAGGAGAACTTACAGGTCTGGGACCAGTCCCATCAACTTTGACACCTCCACAGCTTG
The DNA here is from genome assembly GCA_032357055.1 of Geukensia granosissima. Taxonomy (NCBI): domain Eukaryota; kingdom Metazoa; phylum Mollusca; class Bivalvia; order Mytilida; family Mytilidae; genus Geukensia; species Geukensia granosissima. Next base: position 14,234 of record JAULBM010279992.1, read on the forward strand.
ACGGCAAACCAACGCCATTCCCACAGCCAAAAACAGGTATCAATTCTTCACATCTTCTAATTTATACATATATTTCCATTTGGTTACTCGGTGATATAATTTTTAATATTATTATTTTGTCTAGATTAATATTTCCTAAATATGATACTTTTAACTGGTAGTCTTAAAAAGGATGTCAATCACAGCATAATCAAAATCTTACGAACTAAAGAATTTATTTATTTATTCATTGAAGAAGGTGGTACAGGGGGGTCCGCACACGAACGTATGAGAAATAAAATGTCATGAGGAAAGAAAAATTATAATTTGGCTTGCACATTGCATTTTGATCAAGACACATGAAACATAACATATAACAATCCTCTAGAAGGACAACACATGAAATAAAAAGCAGTAAAAACATTGCACGAAAATAACCTAGTACCACCTTCTGGTTCATTGAAACCTTGCCTAGGTAATTTAGAAGCATTGCATAAGTTAGGTTTTTTACTTTACAGGGTGTTCCTACAGAGGAATTGTTTACCAGAAAGGCCAGAAGTGGGATGATGGTTGTACATATGAATGTGAATGTTTGGATGACATGACTGGACAGTACAGATGTGTTGAAAAGTATGTCATTGAATATTTTTAAAATGCAATGTGTTTGGAGGTCCTTAAAACAATTATAATACAGATGTGTCAAAAATCAGGTCATTGATACTATTATTTAAAATTTTCTGAGCTGAGCTTTAGTACTTTCAACACACAATCATTGTAACAAAAAATTAAGGATCACAATGTTCAGTTCTTAAGTCTAAACAAGAAATTTAGTGTAAAAATTCTATAAAACCTCAGGGCTGATGATCAAAAACAACATGAAAACTACAAAATTAGAACTCAAAGCAAAAAGATGCCAATCTCCGAAACAGAGTCTCCTAGCTTCCAGTAAAACCTCCAGTAGTCGACTCTGCCATACATGATTACACCATTTTGTGAGCTTCCTCTCATGTCGGTCATCTTGTGACACAAAAACTTCTTGATGTCAAAACTATTTTGACGTCACAGTCAAGGCAAGCAAAGGACGAAGGAAGTACTATGCTCTCTGTTTCTGAGATTGTGGTCAAAAGTCCTTTTTAAAAACTGGAAGCCTGAATTTGTTAAAAATTTCAGTGTTATATTATATTATATTAGAAATTATTAAGTGTATACTTTTCTCAAGCAACAAAATGCACTGATGTTGTCATTCCAGAATGTACACACTTATATAGCCGATCCAGAGTGATCACACTGATGTCACAATGTAAATTTCAAGACAACAAAAAAAAAAAATTAATATGAAATTATTTCTTAAAACAAAGACCGGTTTCAGAGGCAGTTTTTGTTGCTAGAGAAAAGTATACACTCCATAATTTCTAATAAACTCTAAATTTAAATAATTTTCTGTTTTTAATAGTCTATCCCGAAGGTTTTTGATCTTTTTCTATGTTATTACGTTAGTTTCTTCATGAAAATCTGGGTAATATTAATGCTCATGTGATCAATTATTGTATGAATACCTTAAACTATTTATGTTTATTTTTTTGCTGCCACAGCCAGACTTAGTTAGGGTAGCACCCTATGGGAAAGTTTACATTGAAAATATGTGTACATTTAAGAAACAAATTTATAATTTTAATATATATTTGTATATTTTTTTATGCATGTCTTTTACCCCCAAAACTTAATTTCTTTATACCCCAATTCCCCCGTTTTGCTTTTTGTATCCGGGATGCTTCCGTAATTTGTATGATTTTGTAAGAGTCATATCCCATGCAGGGCAGTGTCTCAATATAGCTGTAAAATGAGAAAACATCAAATATTTGTTTTTATCTCAAAATCAATAATATTTACCAAGAGAAATACATTTTATTTGTAGCTGAAATATTAGTTAAACAAAATAAAAACCTAAATTTCACATTTATAACATCCAATGAGAGAGACCAATCATTATGAAAAGACTGTATATAATACAATAATTTTAACTCGATTTCAGAAAAATAGAAATACCTTTATATTTCCGGCCAAACATTGGCCTTAATTATCTACTCAAAATAAGTTATACTCTATGTCAGAGTTTGTTGGAACGGGTAAAAACGTAATGGAAGAAAAAATGTCTGTCGTATTCTTATAAAATGGTGTTTATTTTGTAGATTGAAAAAAGTGCAAGTAAGTTGCAATAATACTTTTTAGCAATC
>JAULBM010280103.1:0-16443 GCA_032357055.1 Geukensia granosissima
ACACAATGTGTAGATTTGCATATGGGAAGATCATTCATCGTGCTTTATTCCAAGGGCAGATAATTCTACTTAAGTGACAGGGGAGCGGGGGGTATCCTTTGTTAGTTTTGCTCACAGTATGTCTTGTTATTATATACCTGACTACTTAAATATCAGTTCTTGGTTTTATCATGTATTAAATATGTTTTGTTACTGTTTTGTTACTGTGATTTATGTATGTTGTATTTCAGGAACATAATGCTGGTGATATTAAATGTAAGGAAGACTTATGGATCAGAATAAATCCTGCTTTCTTGTCCCCAAACTAACAGTTAAAAATAAAAACTTCACAGATTCAGTTAATATGATTGAAAGATAATTATCATTTTTTATTGTTCATCAATATCATTGTTATTATTCATAACTTAATCAATAACTTTAATGACATGAAAGATGAATGAAGTAAGTCTACTTTAAAGTGCAATGATTTTATACATTTTCTTTGTCATTGCTTTTGCCATCTGTTTATTTGTAGCTTTACAAATAAGAGTATTTTCCATACAAATAAATATTTGAGCACATGTAATTAAGATAATAAAATATGAATTGTGGTTTGTACTTTAACGGTGGTCAAGGTTGTTTTCATCTTGATTGTGCTGATTTTGTAAGTCTATAAATGTTACAATTTCTCCAATTGATTATTTTGTAGATGGTGTTGTATCATGCACTTTAGAAGTAATTTAATAGGTTAAAGTTTTTTGTGGATTTTAGAAACATTGATTGGTAGTTTAAGTGGGTTTAAGTTTTTATAAAGTGGTTTTTTGTTTAGATAGACATGGAGTTTATAAATGGAAATGGTTATAAGATGTTAAAAATTTATAAAATTTTATTCTATTAAAGCAGGTATAAAATAAACAAAATGTGGCCCTATTTGCCCTATTTCACGGATTTTGTGTATGAATGAATGAATTGATCATAAACTATTACCTTATTTAATATTTTTAAAGTAGCCTTATTGAAAGATATTTATGGCCTGTCAAAAAAAAACTTTTTATGATATGCTGTTGTTTTTTTTTTTACCATCTGTATGTTGAAGATATTCTTGAAAAAGCCAAGTTTTCTTGCTATAAATCAAAAGAAAACTTTCTTGCAATATTCATGTCTGGCTGAGAGCATTAAGTTGCTGTGTAGGACCTAAAATGCCACCAACCTCCATTACAATATTCATTTTTCCAACAGCCAGTTATGTTGCACCTTGGTTTTTGACAACAGACATTTTTTACTTGTCATTCTGTATCAAATTTGCATTGTCCAACCACGAAAAATCTTTAAATGAGGTTAAGTTTCATGATATAAAACTCCTGTTTGGTTTTTGCTGTTACTGAGTTTGAAACTTTGTGCATCTTGACAATTCCCCCAAGTTAACTCTCAATAAAGACGGTGTTTTTACAATTTAGTTCCATGACACCTTAGGTAGCACAGTACAAGATTGCACTATACCCAACTAGCAGCATCACAGATGTTGTAACTTTATATATATTGTCTCAAAGAAAAAATAACTACAGAAATAGGGAAAATTAGCCTTTCATTTAGTAAAAAACTTATTTATATTCTATTATTACATAATTTAAACATAGCTGATTAGGAGACTACTACAATAAGATTTTGGAATACTCTGATGGATATCTCTGGAGGCTGAAATTTTACACGGTGAATTTAGACATACCATCTACAAAACCCTGCCTCAGAATTTTTATATTATTAATGGATAAAATCATTTACGCCTAATGATCTAACCAAGACAACATTGTAGTAAAACTTCTAACAAAAATTACAGCTTTATTGGACCAATAGATCACTGAAATCTGAGGCACAGTTTTGCTCAAATGTTATGTTATGAAAACATGTTAATCAATTAAGAGATGAAGATGTTGTTAATTTCAATAAAATGAGTATACAAGTACATGTATTTCATGATTACATGCTGTATAATAACTTTTAAAAGTTAAATACCATAATAGTAAAATTACATTAAATAATTTTTTTTTTTCTTATTTTTTTTTGATACAGTGTCAACAAAGTAATATCATCTTGAATTATGGTGCATGAATTTTAGAAATCTTTTGTATTGTTATATCTTTATTTCATCTCAGTTTGGTAAAATTGGCTGCCAAATATACCATGTCCAATCAACCATAAACCCTGATAAACAACATTTTTTTAAGGGTCTTTAACAAAATGTCTGTAGTTTGTCATGATCAGAAAACAACTACAGCCACTGCAGAAAATTCTTATTTTTGTTTCTAAACCAAGGTGTCTTAAAGAAACTAACCAGGGGCCTGGGTGGCCGAGTGCTCAAGGTAGTTGATAAAAACTTACATGTTCCGATCACTATATTTTTCAGCTATACCGCATGAGTTTGAGCCTGACTTTGTACCTTACAAAAACAGTTGAGTTTAACTCGCACTGAGCATGATAAGGTTTGTCAGTTACCTGCCCAAGGTCAACGGTTCTCTCTGGGTATTCTGGCTTCCTCCACCGGTAAAACTGACCACCATGATATGGCTGAAATATTGTTAAATTGGCGTTTAAGCCTAACAAAACAAAAAAAAAAGAAACCAACAATTCATACAAAGACAAAGACTTGACCTGAAGCGATATATAGATCTACTTTTTGGAATTTATGTGGGGAATGTTAATTGGTCCCAGTTGAAGGGTGTATCATATATTTTTAAGGGGTAAGCTGCTCAGTTGACAATTAAATAAACAATTAAAATACATAAATTAAATTATGTAGCTTTTAACATAATTAAACTGTAGTTTACATTATTTGTATCAACATATTGACAAATATTGATCACTCATTGACATTTAAACTATTTTAAGTTAATAAATTCATAAGCTTTATGTTTTTTTAAGTCACACTACATAAACATTTAAACTATTTTAATTTGATAAATTCATAAGCTATATGGTTTTTAAAGTCACACTTAGATAGTTGTGAATAGATTGGCTGCACAATTGCACTTTTCCCCAATATAATGCATCACACAATAAAACTGGTAATGTACACTCACAGAGCATGTCAATAAAGAACATCTAATATGCCTGCTTGGCATACTTTTCAGTAAACATACGAAAGCCAATAATTATCATCTTTTTCAAGCTTGCAGTTTTGTCAAAGTTTTGTATGACTTAATCATGGCATCAAATCCATTAAAGGAGAAAATAATTTATTTTGTTGTTATAAAGCTGATTTAAAAAAAAAAATAAAGATACATGACTTTTACCAATAAGAATAAAACCTTGAAGATCTGTTTGGAATAAAGAACAATCTCTACAACAAAATAGCATTTTGTTGTCTGGCCTGAGATGAAAAGTTGTAAATGCAAGACATATTGATACTGTTAAGGACAACGAATTATTGGAAATCATGATGCTTGTTTGTTATAGGTCCATATAATTTTTTTTAAGTTGCACCAAAAAAGGTATAGCACAAATCAACCCTTTTAAGATTGATGGCCCCCCCTTCAGTTATGTATAAATGATCGCAAATTTTTTTTGCAAGCAGTTTCTACAGCCTCAACCAGTAGTCCTAGCCACTTGATATTTGGTTTTGAGTTGCGTCTATCAGTACATCCCAATTCCACACCCAATTGATGGCCTGCCCCCTCAGTTATGCATGAGAGATCACTTGTTTTTGGCGAGCAGTTTCTACAGCCCTAACCAGTAGACCTATCCACATGATTTTGTTATAGTGTCCACCTATACCAGTGCATTCTGATTCCACAGCCACTTAATAGCCCCTCCCCATCAGAAATGCATGAGAGATTACTCTTACATGATATTTGGTATGGTTTTTTACCTTCATTCTGATTCCACAGCCTCTTGATGGCCCTGCCCCTTCAGTAATGCATGAGTGATCAGGTTCATTTTTTCTTAAACATGTTAAACAGTTTGTTCTGCAGGATCTGTTTAAAACTATTGGTTAAAAGGTAAAAGATTTTTTTTAATTGTATAATTTTTTCAGATAAATGTAAATATTTTATACTGACAATAGGGTAAGGAGGCAAGACACCAGTACAATTTTTATGCCCCCGCCTTTAGGCGTCGGGGGCATTAAGTTTTACCCCTGTACGTACGTACGTACGTACGTCCGTACGTACGTCCGTCAATTTTCGTCAAAGATTTCTCCGCTTGTGTATGTTGGATTGATTTGATATTTGGTCTGAAGCATTATAATGGTGAGTTGTACCGTGTCTCCCCTTTTCAGATCTGTCGTCTATTTACTTCCTGTTTGCCGAGCGGGGGCATCTGTGTCCAACAGGACACGTTTTGCCTCTGTTTTTACTAACGTTCATCTTGAAGTTTGACATAGAACAATTGCAGTGTACAACATGTATTATTGTACGACTGTACAACTAAGCAATAGTCTGTGGATGCAGTATAAATATTTCAAGTTTGAACACCACTATGTACCTTGAATTTGGTGTCTGAAAAATGTCTTATTTGTCAGTTGTGTCGGCTTGCATATGATATAAGAATGAAATGTACTGGGTCACATATATTGGTGGCAAGATAAAACACTTTGTATGGCAAGGAAAAGGTATGTACATATAGTTATTTGAAAACAAGTGAAATGCAGTCAAAAGGGAATTTTGTCATGGTGTCATTTTTAAGAAACTTGAAAAAAGGAAGTCTTGATCATGGAAAAAACAGAAGGTATAAGAAAATAGAATTTCAAAGTTACATGGATACTAAAAAAATAAAATGTTTAATGGGCATATTGAAATTGAGATCAGTCTTTGAATTATCGGAGCATTTTATTTTTCTACCCTTTATGCAACCATCCCACATGCTCTTATCGAAATAAGGATAAAATATTCATAAGGAAGTTGTTTTGTAAAGGAAATGAAAATTAAAGTGTTTTAAGTATAAATAATACTAACTTGTTCAATGCCCAACGAAATCTTAAATAATATTATATCTTGGACTTCTTGTTTGACGTGAGGTTACCAGTATAACCACATTTTCAAGAAATATGAACCGCCTCGGTGTTGTAATACTTAGCGTGCTCGCCTCAAAGTCTACAGGCCGTGAGTTTGATCCCCGGTCGAATCCGGCCAAACATTTAGCACGCAACATTTAGGAGTGAGAGCAAATGCTGGTCGACTCAGAGTCAGAATAATGTCTTGGTAAAGTGGCATGTCTCCCTGTGGACTGTGCTTTCGTGAGCTAGCACGTTAAAAATTCGGGTTAGCGTATCAGTCTAGTACAAAGCAGGGTTTATTCATTCTCATTGATGTGCTGCTGGCTTGCATATGCATTAAACATTTTGCTGCTGGACATAAAGTAACAATTAATCCACCTATAACATGGGTTTCAGCTTCAGGCTTCAGCTGCTGACAAAAATTATTTAAGCAAGGGTTGCTCCTTGGCTGAAGTCATCAGTTAAGAAATTTTATAGCTGCACTGCGATCCTGATGACCGCTATGAAGACCGATATCTCCCTGTGGAGTAACCATTTTATATCATGGAGGTAGTATCTAATTCAGTGACGTTTTTTTTTGTTACTATATTGTTATCCATACATCCTTGTTGCACGCTGGTTTTACTGAAACATTTACTCAATGTATCTTGAATCCTTGGTGAATCATTTGGTTTGAATCAAAATACGGCAGCTGTGTTTATGGAGACGGGAACTATTTACCCTTCCAGTATGCCGACTGTAGGGATGCTCTTGTTTTCATGTACACGTTGTTGAAGGTCTTGTGGGGACCTCTGGACTTGTAAAATACCTGTTTTCTTGGAGTGCAGGTTGATCGTAATTATTGACTTGTCATTGTTTTTTTTCACCGTCCTTACCAAGTTAAAAGGTTTACAATGAAGTCAGTTATCGAACGAATTCCTCACTTAAAATAACAACATCCACGGAAAATTAATGTAATAACATATTTTTTTTTCTTTTGTTTGTTTGGTTTCAACAATATTTCAGTCATATGGTTTACTGCTGGAGGAAGCCGGAGTATCTGAAGAGAACCACCGACCTATCACGTGCGGTGCTAGTTAAATCAACCTATTTTTGTATGATACAAAATCAGGTAAAAACTCACGCCGTATAAGTGGTAGGCTACAGTGATCTTAACAGGAAATATAAGTGATAGGCCAGGAAAGTTTAACTACCTAGACACTCGACCACCCAGTATTTATAGTCAACATCGTATTATTCATATCTGCAGAATTTTGCTCCTTGTTGGGCTATATAACAAAGATACCATAGATAATTCGACATACTGATATTTGTCCCGCCTATTAAGAAAAGTCGCGGAAGCGAGACATCGGTGGCATCGATAAAGGTACAGAAAAATATCAACACTTAGTTTTTTCGTAAGTAGTTTCTACAGCCCAAGCATAAGTTGATTGATTGTTGCTTAACGTCCAGTGGCAAGTATTTCAAGCATATTCAGGACGAGAGCATATTAATGAATGATGATGATGAACCCTGCTTTGTTGGATTTTTTAACGTGCTAGTTCACGAAAGCAACAGTCCGCAGGAAGACATGCCACTTTACCAGACACATTATTCTGACTCTGGGCCGACCAGTCTTTGCTCTTACTTCTTAATGCTGCGTGGTTAGCGGAGAAGCTGTAAATGACAATGTTAATGTCTTTGGTTTGACCTGCTAAGCAATACACCACCGAGGTGGTCAATTTATAAAAATAAAGGATATGGCATTAATATCGTAATGACGGCAATCCATTCTTTATTTTAATTTATAAAAAAAATATCTGCGTTCAAAGCGCTTTTATGGATTAACCTTCATCAGGTACGCTAGGGGCCATAACAGTGGAAGTCTAAGTTAGACCTATATTAGTCAAACATTATTAAATGTCCGAAAATCTATGCGCACACGCCAAAATGATTAAAATGAATACTGGCCGTGCTTGTGACGGCGTCAATTGCCAAACGAATGAGGATCAAGATTCAAATGAACAACAAAAGGAAAATAGACAACTATCTTCCCGACACATATTCCATAAACAAAACAGTAGAGCATACACCTCAAGCACGGAGAAGCGTTAAATTGCCTCCACTCAGCACTTAACAAAGCAAACTCTTTATTATATTATAAAAATAGAGGATATGGAATAAATTCCTTTTTTTGTTAAACCTTGATGGGATACGTTTAACTAAATTAATTGCGGACGGTCGGTGTTAATAAAGATATTGAAACGGGCATCGAAAAACATATAAACGTCTCACCTAGTACATAAACGTTCAAATAAACCACTTCAAATGACAAAATAGATAATATTAAACATTTTTGGTATTATGTTTTCATATTTTGGAATATCTTCTCGTAATGTTTTTATCTCTACTGTATTTTTACATGGTAGACTTCAAATAACTGGTAAATTGGTAAAAAATCAAAAGATATATTAGGCTCAGTACATTCAACGATTTCTAAAAATGATGAAATATATTCTCATATAACATATTTTAAGACAATCAAGACAGTAAATATGAACTTATTACATGTATTTACAAAGAAAGACAGTGTTACCAGAATCCATACAAATTAAAAATATGACCAGAGGACGTCTTTATGGCAACCATGAGATGTAAACACCCTTATGTTTCATGTTTGAGTATTATTCCGATATATTATTCTAGTTTATTAGACGTCTTTTTTGAAGTTCGGATCCGTTCTATATCCTTCCTGTTATCCTGTTATTTGTATTGTTGTTGTCTTGCGGAAAAGCAAGGTATAAATGAGTTTTTCCTCTTGTCCTGCTTTCAAATCCTTTTCAAAAGTTTTTATGAATAAAAATATTGATTAAATGAAATATTTCATTTTTTTTTAATTTATGAATCTACACGTTTGTAATCGTGAATGATTGCAATGAGTTGTGAGGATAATTTGTTCTGATTGTTTTCAGCATTTGTTCCGTTAGTAATTATCACTGAATGGAAGTCAGTTCATTGTCACATTTCACTGACAATTTTTCCCGTGTAGCTAATACTGAATAATTTCACATATTTTCGCTTTTGTTTTACTTGGGATATATTATTAATATTGCCTACCATGTTAGGGGATTTGTTCACGTTCCGTGGTACCTCGTTTTTGCATTATTATCGTATAATTGCCGTATTGTGTCTCTGTTCACAACTTATACTCTGGTGTCGTACGATAATCGCCGCCATTGTCTTGTTGTTGTTAATGCATTATGGGGATGCATGACGTCATAAACGTCTTACGCTGATAAGTACCGTTATGTTAAAGCGTGTCGCATTGCACTATAAATTCCGGTTCGCAGTTCCTTCGGGTTAAGTCTATTCAACTCTGGGTGCCATATTCAAAACCACTTTGAGTAAAGTTTAGCATACAGAATCTGTAAAATCTAACAGTAAAATTTACTGTTCTTACTTTAAATAATTTATTGTCGCATTTAATATACAAATAAGTATTTTTTAGGCGGGTCTTCTATATAACATAGGAATCTATATTTCCAACATGATTTTTACTGTTTCGGCCGTTACATTATATATATATAACGTAAAGTAAATCACAGTATTAGCATCTTCTGACACAATTTTAGTGTGTCGGCTTTTATTTTAAATACATATTGATAATTTAGAATAGAAGAAAAAGCTTCTGACAAGATTATTCTGTGTCGGAGATCCATATATTTAAATAAATACGTAGAATAAGAAAAGACACCTGATCTTTTAGGCACTATCTTTGTAGTGTCGATAGGATGGAATAAGTCCATAAAGGATCTTAGGTTCATTTGATAGTTTTACCCGTTTTATAAATAAACTTGCATTGCAGTGCGACAATTAATATTTCATATATATCATAGGGTACAGTAAATCATATAACGTAAAGCGCTATTCTATAGATACTTACCTTTGAACGTTATTATTTAATTTCTTGAAGCAGTTAGGAGTAGTTTGAGCTAGGACATATCACTTATTCATTATTCTTATATTAATCAATAAATTAAATAGTATTACATCGTCGACGCCACAGTCTACCCCTTTATCAGCTACAATGGGCGTGAACAAAATGCTAGAACTAATATTTACTTGAATTAGGGTGTTACATCTGATCATTGTAGAACTCAGTTGTTATTGTTGACTTATGTTTATTGTAAAATATGGCAAACTATTATTTATCTGATACCTCGGAGGCCTAGGGCACGAGGTTTGCTTAATAAATTATTTAATTTTAACTTCGAGTATAATTTAAATATCCAGACAAGATTCATATCAGATATGGAACTGTTCAACAGATTGTAGGGTACCAAGGATACACACAAGTATCTCACTCTTATATAAAAAATATTCCGCTCGCCAAGGTGAAGAATCTGTGTTAGCCCATTAGTTAGGTAGTATATATCCAGTCCTTATTAAATACCTAGAGGCCAATGAGCCCGCTGCAATATTTATGTATGATAGCTTGCAAAAGCAATTTAACCAATGTTAATAAAAAATATAAGCGCTTCAAATATGGGCTGAAGTAACTGTGATATATTCGAAGAAGTGTATATGAACTAAACAAGTTCTGCAAATAATAAGTGTTTCAGAAATTTCCTTTTAATTGTATAATTTTTGTCGGAATAATTCGCAAATCTTTACATAGAGATGTGAAAAATTGGTATAATATCCAAACAAGCTTGGGCAAATAATCCAAGTTATCTTCTATTATGAACAGATTTACGTTTCATTTATTTACTAGCCAAAATGCTAGTTTTGATTTTTTGTTTGTTTGTTTGATTGGGGTTTAACGCTTCTTTCAACAATATTTCAGTCATATCGCGGCGGACAGTTTTTTCTGGTTGAGGAAGCCGGAGTACCTGGAGAGAACCACCGACCTTGGGCAGGTAACTGACAAACCTTATCACGTGCGATGCGAGTTAAACGCATCCTGTTTTTGTATGGTACAAACCCAGGCGCGAGCTCACGCCGAATAGGTGATAGGATACAGTGATCTGTACAGGTAAGTTTAAATCAACTACCTAACCACTTGGCCACCCAGGCCCCCGAGTTGATTTGAAGAAAGTTGAGGACACTTACAAGGGCAGTGATAAATGAGCTGGTCAAATGTCTGGTTTTCGAAATTTTAGAGACAGAGGAAATCTCTGTATGGGAACATTTAGAAACCTACTTAATGGGGGTTATTTCGTAGTTCGCCGAGAGAATTCAAGGGTCAGGGTAGCTCCAAGACAATTTAGGGATATTAAAGCCAAAGTGGTCTCTGTCTTAAGTGACTTGAATAAAAGCCATAAATTTGAAGAGTATGCTTGTCAGGAGTACAAAGTTTCAATTAAATTACTTGATCCGATAAGCCCTACCACAAAATTTTGGCAACATTGACAAACAGTTGGCATACCACAAACTGTGCTCCTCTCATTGCAGATTAATTTTTATATTGTTATGGCAAAAATTTAAAAAGTCCCGGGTTAAATGGACAAGTTTAATAATTAAGATATTTCGATCATATTTTAGCTTAAAACAATCAAGAGTTTCAAAAATTTGCAAAAAACACCATAAAGAACTGACCTTACATCTAATATCAGAAATGATCGTACTTCCTTTTATATTTGGATTTTAAAAATTATTCGGGTTTCTGCGATTTTCTCGTCTTGCGCTTTAGGTAATGTTAAAGTTCATAATAAATTCACCGAATACGGTTGAAATAATTGATGCATAAGGTGTAGAATACCCATGTGAGAGATCAAACGTTCCAAGTCATGACAAATTTATAAAACAAAAAAATGAAAAGAAATGTGTTTTGCATTTAATTGTTTGAAAATGAAAGAAATCTACACGGTCTAGAAAATAAATATAATAATTTAAAAACCCACTAACATTTACGTAATATTATGTCCTTATGCTAGTATGTGGAAAAGTCATCTAAATTTAATAACAATTTCTAGTACACGTATATATATGAACACTGAAGAGCAAATGACATAGCCTTATGTTTGTCATGCCATTTTTATGCAACTTCTGCCATTGTCTTTGTGTATGTGTGATGTCATCCGGGTATAATGATTTATCATACTATTTTCAGTGGCGTGGCTGTTCTTGACACAGAAAGACGTCATACATGATACAACGACAGTAGGTCAAAAAGAGCAATCGTTATTACTTATTACTACCAACAGCAACTTACCTGTAGGTGAGAGACACAACAAATTGCCTTACTGTTCACTTCCTACCATTACAATGAATATATATTCAGATTCAGTTCGTTTATTTTTTAAATTGACTAATTAATATTATTCACAATGCATATTATTTGTCTGACAACAAAACAAAACAAATAAATGTGTCGTCTGTTTTCAGAACAGAGTTCTCCAAAAGATTTGAAATTGACAATATTAGAAAGGACGAGGGTCGTTAAGGCCCATTTTTGGCCCAAGAATTTGGCTAAAAAACGAAAATTGGCTAATATCTCTTATTTGATATTTTTTGTATTGAATTATGTGTATAAAAAGAAAATCCAACAGAATTTTTTATTTAATTAGTTCTACATTGGTCACATGACACATAGAAAATGCTTTAAATGTGAAAATACTAAGAAATTGATTAATTTGATGCAATATTTGATACTATTCTGTCGATTTTAATATAGATTGCACAAAAACATCTCAACCAAACTCTGCACAGTTAAAGATCTATAAAGTAGAAATGTTTGGTTAAAATATCTTTGTGATGTTTTTGTGTGATCATATCTATTTTGAACAAAGCACTTCAAAAATTGAATATTTTTACCGAAAATGTTAAAATCTTGTCAAAAAAGTCAATTGTACATAAGTGGATCTGATTTTTGGGATGGGGACCTGCCAATACATACTCACCTGCATGCAAAACAAGTTTTAATATAATTTTTGTATTTCTAAAAAAGAGGGGTGTGTGCCTCCAGATCTGCCCCTGATGAATCAGTTTAATTTTTGTAGCATCATGGCTCATGATTTGCAAAATCATATCTCAATCATATAAATAATGATTTTTATTTCTGTGTGAGTAGCCATCGTTCTTATTTTACTTACAATAAGATAGGAGACTTGAGCTCCTGTCTGTCCACAGCTATCGTATCCACAACATGAATCTGGTATAATATTATAATTGTGTATATCATACACCCCATACCAATCTGTGTAATTATTTACACCACAACATTTATACTGAAATAAAAATTTACACACATTTCACATGCATATTCTATTATCAACTCAGGCATAAGTTAAAACTTTATTAGTTTACCCTTCCTTACACGACCCAAAAGAGCCTACTAAAAAAATCATTGTTTTTTGTTTTATTAAATTTTTTTTTTTTTTTAAATAATAAAAATCTTAGAAAAAATAATACTGTTTAAGTGCAAAGTAATAAACATGACAAAATGAAATATTTTCCTACATCTCCAGTTGAAAATTGTTGGATTAGAGAACTAAAAAGAAACATATTCTTAAGATTGGCCCAAGATTCTTTCATTTTAGGTCTTTGAAAATGACTGTTTCTTCAGTCAAGATAGTTTTACAATTTTACAACTCCATATATAAAATCATGCAAATATTACTAAACTAGTAGCACATCTGAAAAATTTTCACAAAAAGTTTTAGTATTTTGAAATTAAGCAAAGCAAATGAGATTTAAATTTTGTAGCTATCTTGTTAAGGATTTTCTGCTAAAACCAATTTTCTGGTATGTGCAGTGAAACCAAATTTTGCAGGTTTTTATGAAATATCTCCCCTCAGTGCATTCTTTGCAATTTTTGTCTTGGAAATTCACATTTATTATGCAGAAAAAATATGACATGTCAAAATTGATTGATTTCTTGGTTTTAAACAAGTGTATTTCACTGTAAATCACCTTTTTCTTAACATGATATAGTAAACCTCTTGTCAATAAAACCAAGACACATTTTTCGACTTGAAAACATTTTTCTGAAGAAAAATCTAATTCTTATTATGATTATGATATTGAATGATTACCAGAATATCACAAATGAAAAAATTACAAAATAATGAAAAACTATGGGTCGTATTCTGACATCCTCACAATGTCAGAGGTCCTGTTGTTGGTCCCACAGACAAGTGTGGACACAGGACCCCTGACGCTGAGAGGATGTATTCTGAAGGTTGCTGATATACCTTTTCTTGCAGTTTATCCCATGCACTGCGTGTACTGTCTTTTTTCAGTCCCTCCATAAGTTCTCTTTTGATGACATTCTCAATCTGTACATCAAAATATAAATAAAACATGAAAAATCTTTTAATCTTAACTGCAGTTTTAAAAAAAATGAAATGAATGATATTAAAAACATAGAGGAAATGCGTACATGACACAGGGATGCTCCCAGCTAGCAAACAGGAAGTAGACATCTGACAGACCTGAAAAAGGGGAGAAACAGCACAAGTCACCCTGATACTGCTTCAGACCAAATATTAAATCAATCCAACATACACAAGCCGAGAAATCAGCATAGATAAAAATTTGACAGAATGGAAATTCAATCAATGTTTCTGCAAACAGGAAGTAGAGAAATGTCGGACCTGGAAAGAAAAGATACAGTACAACTCACCCTGATAATGCTTCAGACCAAATATCAAATAAATCCCACATATATTAGCTGAGAAATCTTTAAAGAAAATGGACAGTCATACAGACATACAAACAAGGTTAAAACTAAATGCCCCATTCCCTAAAGGCGGGGCATAAAAATTTAAATCAATTTTCTTGTTAAATTTTTCCAATAATGATGTGATCTTAAACAGTCCCTTTTATGCATCAGTCCAAACAAATACTGATTCATTTGAAAAGAGGTTTGAAAGGAAACAGGTTTAGTATGGCTTACATAAGAGGTACAGATTTAGAAATATTAATATAATAGGTTTTCAGAAATACAATACTTATTTTGGATATGATATAATTAAATTTACAGAAATGAAAGAAAACTTTTCAGGATCAAAACATTGATTTTTGCAAATGCAAAACAACAACCTCTAGATTTGCTACACCACCTTGTGGTAAACAATAGCACAAATCATCAAAAGGGATTCTGACATGTCAGTTCATCAAATTATCATGTTTCATTTGTTATTGTCTTTGCCCTTTATATTAACCTTTGGAATTAAGGTCAATACAGTTGATGTTTAACAAATGTTTTATTGTTCATACCATCATCCCAGGTGACGGAAGTGTTGAGTGCTCACAAACATGTTCAACCCCATTTATGTGCCTGTCCTAACAGTTTCACAAAATGAATAAGTATAATTTCTATTGTAAATTATGACGTCACATTTTCCTTTGATGATTCTACACTTACAATCAATCTTAGACTGAAGAATTTTTGTTAAAACAATTACTATAGTCTGATAGCTCTTAATTAAGTGTTTTACCCAGGCTTTTTGTCTATAATTTTACATTTACAAAGTTCCACATTAATATTTTATTCATGAGATGCCAAAAACAAATTACTTCATGTGTTGATCTATTTTCATTGTTGCTGGACAGAAGGCAAAAATGTATCTAACAAATATACTATAAAATTTGCCAACCCAGTTTTAAACACCTACCGGTTATCTTATCATTATATACTTACATCATTTTGGTATATGATGGCTATGATTCCAGCAGCTACTTCCATTGATAATATTACAATTACAAATATGAAATACTGAAAAAAAAACAAAGGAAAATGTGGATAAGAAACTGTGAATGAGAAAAGCAATATCTACCCTTCTCTAATTTATTTTAAACGCAATTCAACCATTTTTTTTTTTAAAGTGATCATCAATCTATATGCACCGATTATCAACATCACATGCTAAATGGAAGACGTCACTATTAAGCTAGGGTTTAAGACAATATTTTTACTTGAAACAGCAAAATTAGTCCATTGAAGAATTAGAGAAACAAAATCTTAAATTGATTAAACATTGATAATCATATTTTTACAATCTCAATAGTTAAACATTCAAATATTCCCAAGGCTTGAAATTAAATATTTAACTATCTTAGTTGTTGAAAATATGATTATTAATGGCTACCCATGTAAGATTCTCTATTTCTCTAATTATTCATGTTAATCAACAAGTAAGCAATAATTATCAATGCCACAAGCACTTTAGTGGACCTCAACTGATGATTTTACTATTCAGCCGTGGTTTTCAGACAATATCTTGGCTCAAATGAGCAAAATAACTTCATTAAAGAACTAAGGTGCCATACCTGTCAATCCTACCGATTTTTAGCCCACTGTACCAATTACTGATTTTAAATAATAATCGCAAAACCTTGCATAAAAAATATTCAATCAGAAAAAATTGTATTTCATCGACAGAAAAGAACTAAGCATGCATGAAGTCCCATCTTAAACTGGCCTCCTAATTGATGTCTGTTAAGTATGATCTTGTAAGAATCACGAACAGACCATAGTTGCATGTGTATACAGGTTTAAAAAAACCAATGAAAACATTCTGTCCATGGCTGTTCTGGAAAAGTTTATAGGGCTTATTTGAAATGTATATGTTTGTCTTCGATTACAAAATCACAAACACAGAAACATGGAAGACAACAGATTTTTTCATAATACAATGATGGGACCTGTAGAAGTTTAAATTTGACTGTCATTGGGTGTCTCATTGACAATTATGACATGTCTAATATTTTTATATTTCTGCATGTGTCTATTTTTGTTTTCGCTAGTTATACGACTGCAAAAATTTGCGGTTGTATTATGGTATGATGCTGTTGCGTCGGCTGTGTCAGCGTCTTTGGCGTCTGTAGACAGGTTAGTTTCTGCACGATAACTTTTGTTCTAGTTAACCAATCCTTTTAATATTTTAATATTTTGGGGCATTGATAATTGGTTTGAAATAAAGGTTGGTATTGATTTTTTATTGTTTTTTAAGGGAGGGGCCAAAAGGGGTTTTTCTCTTATGCAAGTTCTCTATTTCTTGTCCAATTTTGATAGGTTTTTTTTCTTTTTATTCCCATTGAAAAAGTCAACATTATAGGCCACAAACGTTATCACCTATCTCTTACTGTAAATGTAATACATACATGTATGAGGGATCCAAAAACTGCCACACCCTAATTTTTGCAACTTTTTTATTTCTCATCAGACTTTGCTGGGGTTTTTTGCAAATGATTCCTTATGAAAAATGCAATAAGTTACTCAGAGCATTTTTTCGTTTAATTTGCCATTTTTTGTATAAAAGGATTTTAAAAATGTGATTTTGCAGGAGATGTGAAATTTTTATTTTTCATCTAATTTTGATGGTTTTTTTCCAAATGATACCTTATGAAAAAATTAACAAAGTGAAACCAGTTTTGATGATAATATGAGTAAAAATGATCTTTTATCCACAGGTACTCGTGGACAGGATACCCTATGGTGCCCCATAGGACCCCCCCCTTTTTTTACAAAAAATTTCGATTTTTTAATT
>JAULBM010280324.1:0-16442 GCA_032357055.1 Geukensia granosissima
ATGCCGTTTTTGAGTTACAAGGGGCCGAAAGGGGCTATAAAGCATCATTTTGTGCCGAGTGGGAAATTTTTATTTTTATTTTTTTTTTTTATTATAACACCTTCTGCACAACAGTTCTTTCCATAAACAATACCAAAAGGCGGGGGACCTTGAGCGCTGCTCTATTTATTAATTACATCATTTAAATAATGTTATGTCATGTTTTGTTTAATAAAAGTAGATATGAACATAATTAGTTGTAACATTTACAGGCAAGTGAGTTAGTGACAGTTAAAGCTAAAGTTGATGAACTGGAGGGACAGAAAGTTGCACTGGAGGATCACATACACACACTTAAGGTAAATTCTGTTAAAATTTATAATTATAATGTTTTTAACGTTTTTGAAAACTTTTATAATTTTTTCTGGAACTTTATTCCATAATTATTGTGATTACAATCCTGTCACATTAATCACAATAATTAAAACATCACAATAATTTCTGTAATTACAGTTTAAAATGAAAAAAAATCATGCATGGTTGAAAAAATTTCAATAATGCATTCTATTCCCCCTACACTTGGACATGGACATTTTTTCTAATATTTTAATGTGAGTTATCTATTACTTGTCTGATTTCTTTTCTTTGTATTCTCCATGACTAAGCCAACTTGATGAGCAACATGCACCATGACCCATTTCATACCTTTATTGAGATAAACATGGATGAAAATGGCTACAGACTAATTTGAGAAATTTTTTTATTTCTCCTCTGATTTTGATGGATTTTTCAAAATGATTTTTTTCTTGAAAAATGCAACAAAAGTTTCTCCAGGCATTTTTTGTAGCATATATCCACTTTTATATAAAAGAGTTTAAAAAGGCAATTATGGAGGATATGAGAAATTTTAATTGGACATTCAATTTTGATGATTTTATTGCAGTAGATTTATCTAAATGAAAGCGTTAAGTAATATGTCAAAAGATTATTTCAATCCCTTACTGTTTTCAAGGTAAATGGGGTTAACAGGGGTGAAAAAGTCAATTTTACATTAAATGGAAATTGTTTTTTTTTAATAATTCAATTTTTTTTTATTAAATTTGTCTCAATGGAAACTTTCTTAATTTGAATGGATTTTTTTCCTACTGTTTTTGAAATGAAAGGAATCAAAGTGGACAAAAAATTCAATTTTACATGATAAGGAAAACTTTTTATTTTTAATCTGATTGGTGAGGTTTTTTCATAATTATATTCTGTGAAAAATGCAACAAATTTTCTTAAAGGGGGTCAAAATGATCACAGGACACTGAACCAGCCATATTTTTCTCTGTAAGCACTTTACAACCTCCAGCATATTACTGTGTCATTATACTAATGTGTCCAGCAAAATACTTCTCCTACACTTACCAAATATTCATTTGTGTAACTTTCCCTTGTCAACATGCTGCAGTCATATCATTTCTTCCCTCAGTTCTTTTTGGCAGTGGTCTTGTCTGTCTGCTGACATATGTTTTTTGTGCCCCTTGAGTATTTTCCTACTATATTTTCTTCACCCACAGAATTTAATTTAGTAATAAGGTTAGGCAGGATGACATAGTATTACTAAAAGTCACATTTTATCCACTAGAAAATGGTTGTCTTGATAAATATTACAGTTTCCAATTTTGAAAAAACATGAAATTCAAAAGTTAAACTGATGTTTTAACATATTTTCCAAGGGAAAAGTGAAAAATGTTTATTAAATTTTTCGCATCAAAGGTATAGAATTGTATCTTTTTTAAAAGTTAATCATTCATACTGTATTTATAAATACAAAATTACAAATGTTAAATAAATATGGAAAATTTAGGTATGTTATATGAACTTTTCAAGGGTAACCTCTCATCAGTAGCATTAGAACTGAAACATAGGAAATCAAAAATTAATATATTGCAAAAGAAGCACTCAACCAAACAAATCCAAATGGGAAGCCAAATCTGACCAAGCAGGGACCACTACAAAGTGCATTACTTTTCAAGGCCTATCCGTGTTTTTATTATTTCAGTCACAAATAGAATCCAAAGAAAGCTACATACACAATTTAGAGGCTCAACTTTCACAGAGGTACGTAGTAATAAATTTGATCATGACATTGTCAAAATATAGTAAAAAATGATTTGATATTTAGTCAGCTTGACACATTGTCTTAATATAAAACATTGTCGTTTTAAAACCTACAAAAATTTGGATTTGAGCTTTTTTACAACAGCAACTGAATGTTTAAATCTTAGCATCTCAAGAAACAAGGGATAAGTCTTACTTGAGCAGCTCCAGTTAAAATCTTCACCTGTTTTTGTACAGTAGCTAAGGAGATATATAGTTGATGTCTTTGGAAATACATGTAGGTAGAAACAATTATAAAAACTGGATTAAGAATAGGTGTTCAGCCATTAACACCATTAAAATATTTTCCAAATAACATATTATGGATTCCAAGTGTCTGTCTTTTTCTTTGACTGATATTTACATGAAGAATGGTAAAAATAATTTGTAGTTTGCCATCCGTATAATGCTGATAGTTTCATTTTCAAGACAAAAGCATAAATTCTAATTGTGCCATCTTTTAACTATATCTCTAAAAAAAACTACCAAAACATCTTATTTCATGTACCCCAAACATCTGTTTTCCATTTGGATTTTTGGTGGTCAAAATCTAGCTAAGAATTTGTCTCAGTATATATTTTAAAAGAAAAAAAATACAAGAAAAGCTTGAGTACATGTATTTATTTTAATTTAAGCATTACATCAAAAAAATTCAAAGGATCAGCATGTCAATAATATATAGTGACTAAACTTATTTCAATCTTTTGTTGTCTATTTACAGTGTCAGGTACAGAATAGTTATTTACGTTTTTAATTATACAAATAAGCCAAAGAATTGCATACACCAAACCATTGCTGCTGCATATCTTTGAATCATTTCCAAACACACCCCAACCACTGCTGCTGCACATCTGTTAGCTTATACCAGAATGATAAAATGTAAAACAAGAGATGTTTTTAAAGACTTGCTCATGATGGACTTTAACACCTTCCATAACTTTCAGATATTTTAGAAATTTTTTTTCTGAACCTTGCATGTTCGAATCTGTCTTTTTATTAGAGACAGGTACTGTCTGCAAGAAAGCTATTTTATTCTTAAATCTTTACACCAGGCCAGGAGTAGAGGATGTGATGGTTTTAAAACAAGAATTGATATCAGTGCAGACATTGATGGATAACTTGTCTTTAGAAAAGGAGAAAGAAAAGGATGCTTTGGAGAAAGAGTATAATGATCTGAAAACCAAATTTAGTCTGTAAGCAATAAAATAATAGCTCATTTAATCCGCCAAAAACTTAAATGATACTGAATCATTAGTGTTATTAGAGACATGAAACAATTTTAAAAGTTTTATTTCTTTTAATATGTTAAGGTGAAGTATTGATATGGTAATTCTGAGCCTTTGCAATTTACAATATGTATGGTAACTATTAAACCCAAAAGTTGATTAATAAAAAAGAATGAGGTATTAGGAATATATTTAATACATAAATTAATTTACGCTGTTCCACTGCACAATGCATAAATCTGCTGCAGCTTTTCCTTAATCAAACCTCCACTCATACTGATGGCTCACATTGTAAAAATTCACCACTGGAAAAAATTTTTCATAATTTTACATAAATTTTAAAGGCACAATAAAAGCTGAGCATACCATGTATTAGAGAATTACATTTGATTTAAATTATATTTTAGAATGTAAATTAATATATTGAACTAATATTTTGTTACTATTTCTGGCATACTCCCTAGCACGGAACAGAAACTTAAGCAGTTGGAAGCACAAATTTCAGAATCCCCAAAAGTAGAAGAGGTTCAAAAGTAAGTACAATTTATTATTGGTTTATAAGTTTAAAGTTTAAATCTTGGATGTTGTACTGCAGTTATATTTTATAAGTATATGTGTCCTGCAGGGTAACACAGCTACCACTGACAGTTGGGTTTGTTTGACCTACATTTTCCACATGACTGACTCTTGTTTAGTTTTTGGCTAAGGTTCAGATCTTGGCTACTACTTTTCCAACTGAAATGAATATCTTCAATAGAAGTTTTGCAGAGTAGCACAGATTCATTTGAAAGTTCATTCAGTTTGTCCTCCATTTTCTGTATTACTGACACTTGATTAAATTTTTGCTTAAGGTGTACATCAGGGAAACTACATTTGATTGTTTCCCTAGAAAAAAGGCAAGGGGATTAGTTCTGGTTTCCAATTGTATCATTAATTTATTCATAAATTGTCCCCTATTTATTAGTTTGATGTTTAATGACCAAGTTTTTCTGATGAGACTTAAGACAACATAATATAATGTGTAAAGAAATTCAGTAAAATACTATTCAAGTAAAAATCAGAAATTTTATTGAAGAGGGGCTGTTCCTGATACAATGAAGAGTCAGATGACGCAAATTATTTATCCTATCCTATTTTAGATCAATTTTATGATACTCTATAAGAAAGATTTTGTAAAATTATGAAATGACCTTAAACAGTTCACATTTGCACAACTTTATCCCAGTACTTGTTTGTAGGTTGCAGACCTCCATGAAAGAAAAGGAATCAGTATATACAGAACTACAGACCAACTTAAAACAGACACAAGATGATCTAAGTCAGCTTAAAACAGAACATCAAAAAGTATGTTAAAATAATTCTTTTTTTTTAAATTTATTGGCTATTTAGACAAATGAAATGAAAAATATTATGGATATAAAAAAATATCATTAGTAAATATATGTATTTGTAAAATGACTGATTAGTTTCTTCTGTTTTTTATTGTGGAAATTTCTTGATTATAGATCAAAGATGCAAAAGAAAGCTTGGACAAAGAGGTCAAGGCAAAATCAAATGAGTTGAGTAAACTGCAAGCTAACCTAGATAAAAGAATTGTTGAGATTGAGAATTTACAGAAAGAGGTCAAGGACAAAACAGACAAGTACACCCAGTTACAGTCAGATATCATGAAGGTAATCTTTAACCAATTTATTGGGGTTAAGCTTCTGGGTAATTATAGCCATATTCAGGATGGTGTCAATTCAGTACTTCAGCAGTTGACATGGATCCACAAAGCATTTTAAAATATTGTAATTGTCATTTATATTTTGAGACAATATTCTCCATTATGTAATACAGTTTAGCTTGACTGAGAGGTCTAGCCACACCATTTTTCAGGGATAGACCAATAGGGATTTCATTATATTTTAATGAAATTATCTATTTTTATTAAATTTTTGTGGGTTTCTTTCTTTGTGCTATCCATGAGAAAGCAAACAAAGTGAACCACATGCACCATGACTCATCTGTAAGTTATTGAGAAATAATGTAGTTGAATATTAAATTTAATGATCTTATAATTTTATAATCTTTATGAAAATTGAAGATATGGTGCAAATGGCAAGAAGTACTCACAACATAAAAGTTGTCAAAAGGGAAATTTTTTATTGCTAGTGGTAAATGCTACAAAATCTCCCCCCCCAAATATTATATCATAGCATTTACCATTTTGGGTATAATAGAGTTTTAAAGGGTCTGTAAAAGACAGATTCACAGGATTTTTTTTAATTTTTTAAAGTGACTAATGACAAGGGAAGACAGGGTCTTTGCATTCACCTCAGTGAATGTTTTCAGAAGTTTGTCAACAGATTTCTATGTCTTTTACCATTTTGAGATTAAAGGAATTAAAGGGAAAAAATGCAATTATGCCAAATATGAGTAATTTTTATATTTTTACTGATCTTTTTTCCATTGCATTGCCTACAGTATTAAGACAAAAGGAGTAAAATTGACCAATTGAGCATATTTCTGTGCCGGTCAAAATGCTGTGTTTAGCACAGTTTTATGTCCACAGTTACCATAAAGTTACTTTTTATAGATTTCTCATGTTAATATACTACAATTGCAAAGCACCCTAATTATTTGCATATAATACACATTTATCAACAAAATTTACTGGTAATTATTGATAATTTGCAGCAATTTTCTTTGATCTATACGGACCAATAATTCCTGTACATGTCAACAGGCAGAAATAACCAAATTATTAGGTTGTTGTGAAGAATAACTTATTGTTGTGAGGGCATTTACGTTGTGTGCTTTGTCTTCATGCATGTCATTATATGAATGAAATTGATCTGACATCATTCATAAAACTGAACGATGTCTTGTTCTCAAATGTTGCAATGAAGTAGATCTTGCTTTAAATGATATAAAATGTGACATTTTCAGCTGGAGAATATTGTTTAAATTTAAAATTACTGATAAAAAATATACAGGACATTTTGTATCTTGGACAGACTTTATCAGGATAAAATATTTAGTTTGCCTGACAGGCTCACTGAATATTTTCTATGATAAAGTCAGTACAGTAAAATATGTCCTATTCTCTACACATATTGTTTGAATTTAAGAATTATTTCTGTTAACATTTGTTTGCAGGGTCAAGAAAATTCTTCCATCGTACAGAAGCAACTTACAGACAAAGTGGAAGAAATATCACAATTAAAACTTGATGTGACAAAAAGAGATACTGAAATTACAAGTCTAACTCAGCTGGCAGAAACCAGATCAAACCAGATCTCAAATTTAGAGGAAGAGTTAGATACCAAAGAAAAAGAAATTACTGAATTAAAATCTGAAGTAGACAATACTAATGATGAAATAAAGAAACTGAAAAAACAGATTGAGGATGGCAGTTCACAATTTGGTAGTGTTAACACTGAATTACAGAAAAAAGAACAAGAGATAAAATTTTTGAAAGGCGATTTACAAGTAAAAGTTGATAAAATCACAGAATTGCAAACTGAGTGTGACCTGTCAGCCACTGAAGTGAGAAACTTGAAACAGACTATAGAAGAGAAAGAAGGTGAAATTTCTGAAATACAATCAGAAATGAAAACGGTAAGCCATAGTTTCTTTACAACCTGCTGAAAAAGAAGTTCAGCAATATCCTAAGTTGTAACTTCACTTTAAGGTTCTATGAATGAAAGTCGTATAAGTGATTCTTATTTAAGTATCAATTTTGTGATGACATTAAATGTGCAGCAAGTAAGTACAACAGTTGATTTGTTTTGAAAATTTCAGATCCAACAAAGTGTAGAAGAGAGAGATACAAGAATTTCAGATTTAGAAAAACAACTTGGTGGATCTAAATCTGAGACCATGGCATTGTTACACCAGAAAGAACAACAGTATAATGATCTTAAACTTGAAATGGAAAAAGTAAGTCATGTTTGTGGGATTTAGTTGTAAAAATACTAAAAAGATAAGTGAAGCATTGTTTGAAAATAATGTGGTTTATCAGAATTGTTCAAACTTGACAGGAACTGACCTTAAATTTTAAAAACTAATTCGCCACATTGTTGCTGTTTTGTATAATGGTCTATTTATTCAGATGTTTAACTTGGTATCCAGAAAGATTTTCTTAAATGTTTTGTTTAATATCAATAATTCCAAACTGTCTGATTTCAAATTTTAACGTGTAAAATGTAACAAGTTCAATTACTAGTACAATTTATGTACAGTCCAACTTGCTTGTGTGGTCACCTCTGTTAAACAGCAACATGATTTTAAAGGTCAACTAATACATTCACATTGTTAAAGATTTTATTGTGAATCAACTTTATTTAAGTTTTGACTTTGGTTTCTTCCAAAAGGTGACCTTATTTATACAAATTTTACTGCATTGAGATTAAATTATGTTCCATTACATATATATATATATATATTGTCTTTCCAGGTACAGTCTCTTAATGAAACCAAAAGTTCACAAATAGATGACATTCAGAAGCAATTAAATGACATTACTCAACATTACCAAACAGAGGTTAGCAATACCCAATACATGTAAACATATAGTGATGTCTTAGCATGTACATAAAGACTGCCTTTTATGTAGTCTTTCATAAGCTTCCCTAGATTTAGGTTGAATTAAGCTTAGAAAACTGCAAACATTTTTAACACCACCTGAGCTGCATGAGTTAAATAAATACCAGGTGGAAGTTACATATCAGTAACATTCTTGCATCAGTCATTTCCTTTATCTTTAATTGTCATTTATTACTACCATTACATAAAATAAAATGTCAAAGGAAGCAGCCATGATCTTGCATGTTTATTTCACACTCCTCAAAATTTGTAATATGTTCCCCAGTGCAACATTGATTCTGATATTTACACAACATTAGACATGATCCCTATTCATCATGGCTTATATCTCCAAAGCAAAATATTAAATAAACATCAGCTGACCAAATATACATCCAAAGGCTATAAATAATTTATGAAACATTTTATTAAGCTTCAGGCATTTTCAAGGAAACTGATTTTAATATAAAAGACAGTTTAGCAAGAGATGAGAAATTTTGATTTTTTATCAGATTTGGTGAGTTTTTTTTTCATTAGATTTATCTAAATGAAAGAAATATGGCAACAGATTTTTTCTTTTTCTAACAACTTTTTTAAAAAAAATGGGTGAAAAAGACAATTTTACAAAATATGGAAAATCTTTATTTTTAATGATTTTAATGTGGAATTATCCAAACCATTCCTAATGAAAAATGGCAAAAAAGTAACTCCAATTTTTGAGATAATGTGTTTAGGAAATTATCATTGATCCAGTCATATTTCTGTGTAAAGCACTTTACTGTGACCAGCAAAATACTGTTCACTCTTACGTTATTCACCTTTCACATGTGAATGTTTTGTGGTCCTATAATGCTGCACTTGGGAAGCACATCATTTACCAGTATGTCAGGTTTTTCAGACTATGGGCTCTGAAATTTTACGTGAGCTTAGAGATTTTTTTACACAAATCTTTAATTTTACTATACATGGTTCACAGGAAATGCTCTTTAAAATGAGGTAATGCCATAAATTCTGTATTTTGATATTCCAATACTGCAACAAGAGCTGAACAGATATCCACCTATTGGATGAAGTCAAAGTGTTTCGACCGCCTCAGTGCTATAATGGTTAGCATGCTTGCCTCAAGTGCGAAAGGTCATGGGTTTCCTTCCCCGGCCAGGTCAAACCAAAGACATAAACACTGGTATTTGCTGCTTCCCCGCTAAGCATGCAGCGTTTAGGAGATCAGAGAGTCAGAATACTGTGAATGAGTAAAGTGGCATGTCTTTCTGTGGACTGTTGATTTCGTAAGACAGCAGGTTAAAATTCCAGCTCAGCATGTCAGGTCTAGTACAAAACAGGGTTCATTCATCATCATCATTCATTAATATGCTCTGGTCCTGAATATTCATGAAATATTTGCCGCTGGACGTTTAGCAACAACAATCAATTAATCATTCAATCAATTAATTAATCAATCAATCGATCAATCAAAGTGTTTCTTTGTTGCATTATGTTCCAATTGAGCAGCCTGTATTGGTATGGAGGTATACTTTTATTGCATTCAACATGTGTAAAATATTATTACTATTGAAAATCTGACTTTCAGTGTGCCTCAAGTGAAGAGTTAAAATCTGCAGTTTTAGAAAAGGAGAGTTTATTAGAGGAAGAAATTAGGAAAGTTCAGTCTAGGTAAAGCTATTTAATCCCACAATAAAATTACTTAAAATTCTATAAAAAACACCACAAACTCACATAATTTAGTTCTGCTATAAAATTGAAAAAATTACAATAAAAAACTGCTACCTCCCACACTGTTTAATCCTGTTATGGAATTCTAGAAAATCTAATTACAAAAAGTGCAACCCAACTGTTGTAATTCTAATGTGAATATACAAGTCATGATTGTCCTAGTGGTAAGATTTGGTTTATTTACATAAAGTTAAGTATAATAATTCATTTCTTATGATGTAGGGAAAAAGACTCGGTGTTACTAAGCGGGAAATGTTGCTGAGGTATAATAGTTTTGCCCAGTCCATTTGTCAGTCCATCCATCCTTCATGCTTAAACATCTGTCAGTTGGTCCTTCAGTCCTGTTCAGACAAACTATTCTGAAACCTCTTGATGGATATCTTTCATATTTCGGTACAGTTGTTCGTCAAATTGTGTAGATGTACGAAATATACTGCCTATTCTTTATTGATCAGTCAATTTTTGTAGAAGACTTTTTTTCCAGCTTAAACACCAATATTTCATCTTGCAACACAAGTTCTCTGAATGTGCTTGATGGATTGCTTTCATATTTATTTGCTTTGTTGATCATTATGTGTAAATTGACAAACTTTGATATTGATCACACAATTCTTGAAGGGTCATGGGACTTCGACTGTTTTTCAGCTAAGATATGTGGACCCAAAGATTGACTGGAAATTCCATTCATTGAGTTCATTTAACTTCAGGCTGAATTGTTTTGATGTAAAGTGGCCTATTTTCAATCCAGAAAACCTATTTACCTACATACAATTTTTAGCAACCCTTGGGCAATGGGCAGATGTGTGGTATGTAAGTGTGCTCACATAACTATGACTTTTATTATATTTTCTGCAGTTAAAATTTGAGTATATTTAGCCATAAGTTATTTTTTATCAAAATGTTCAGGT
The DNA here is from genome assembly GCA_032357055.1 of Geukensia granosissima. NCBI lineage: Eukaryota > Metazoa > Mollusca > Bivalvia > Mytilida > Mytilidae > Geukensia > Geukensia granosissima. Next base: position 10,556 of record JAULBM010280324.1, read on the forward strand.
CAGGTCTGCTCGGTGGATTAAGTCAATTTTCATGTTTTATGAATAGTTTCACATTTTGTATTTGGGGGCCTTTTACAGCTTCCGTTATTGGTATGGACACCTGTTCATTATTGAAGACCATAATGGGACCTGTAGAAGTTTAATTTCAATGTTATTTGCTTTATGGCTGTCTCATGGACAATCATGCCACATCTTTTATTTTTATATTTTATTCAAGCAGCCGTAGGCATTATTAAAAAAATTAATGTACAGTTTATTTTTATCCTTTGAGTACCATGGATTTAAAACATTTTTTTGCTGTGATTTTAGAGATGAAAGAATAAACAGTTTAGAAGAACAATTGTCTGCACTTAAAGAAGAAAGTACCAGGATGGAAACTGAGAGAACAAACTTGTTGGCAAAGGTATTTATACATCTGAGGAAAAATATATTTTTTATTAGGTGGAAAAAATTTCTATATCCATAGTTTTGAAAATCAAATTGAATTTCATTCAAAATTTAAAACAAGATCAGATCACAATTTAAAATCTTAACCTTTGTTTACAAAATGATTTGAAAAAAGCATGATTGCCTGAATGTCTTGCAAATGCGTCAATTTCTGGTACACCAAGTAAAAAATCGACTTTCTGCTTCAAAGTAAAACATTTTCAGGAGTTTTATCATGTTGGTTAAATTTACATTTTTGAGTATTTAATATTAAATCAGTTAACTTAAAATAATATTTAAAACATGTTTGTCCTCTTTTAATTAATAAAATGAAACCAATGTAATAAATGCAGGTGAAGGAAGGTTTCGTTTATGTTTTCAGATTGAAGCAGGAGAGGGCATTGAAACAGCAATAAATCAGCTTAATCAAGAAAAGGTAACAGAGAGTTTAAATGCAACAGTTATATTTTACAGAAGAAAAACAAAATGATTATTTGGCTTTGTATGATTTGTAAAAGATTAAAAAACATTGTTTTTTATTTTTAAATAATTTTAAATAAACAAAAGACAGGACCTCCATTTACCTTTATTGTGAAAGGTTAGGTAAACACAATCTTTTGGTTGAACAAAAGTTATATTTGAGTTTAAAAACTTGCCTTTATTAATATGAAATATGCCAAAGTACAGTCATTTTTGAGTTTTTAGAAAAGTTAAAACAAGATGTGGACAATTATTTTGGTGTTATCCCGTATTGCTAAGTAAAAATATTTTTTATCAGGTGACTTAATGGATTTCTTGTATACCATAAATACTCACATGAAAGTCGATCCAAGTTTAAGTCAGGGGGTAGTTTTCAGCTTGAGAATGGAGGTTTTTATGATGGACCTGCTTATAAGTCGGTAAGAAATTGGTAACTTGCAGTCATGGCTTGGAAAGAATGGAAACCATCAAGAAAGAGAAAAACTCACATTATTAGAGATAATAAATGATCAGACCTTATTTCTAATTTCATTATTTTCATGCGTGTTTATTTGAGTTAGAATTTCCTGTGAATTTTTGTTTTTTGTTGTCTCCCTTGGTCTACCAAAAATAAATAAAATGGCAACGGGACGCAACGTACCGGTTACACTTTGCATTTTTCATCGTATACATATGATCTTCAATAAAAATAATATTTTCAAGCACTTGTAATGTTATTACAATACAATAATAATATCAACCACTAATATCATTTTATAATTATAAAAATGAAGAAAGATAAAGTAAATAATTGATTTGGACCGTCTCTTGCCATATTGTGGTTTAGCGTTAAGGTTATTTACCAAAACGGAAGTGTTTGGAAAATAAAAAGTACCCTGTGCAAAAGTAAAACAGTAAGAAAATAAACGACATTTACAAGTTTTCTATGTTTTTTATTGATCAGTACATTATTTGTATTCACAATACGATAATTCAACCGTCCCACAACGCCAGATGGCCCGTTGAGTTGGTTTGAATGGTGCAGCGATCTTTTCTTTCCAGATTCGACCACGAATTTTTCTTTCTTCGGCTAGGCCTGGCTTTTAAGTCTGACCCCTTCCAAGGAAAGACTTTTCAGCTCCCAAATTACTGACTTTTACGCCAGTATATACAGTACCATATTTGGCTGTAGATAATACACATTTATACATAATAGGGTTTCCTTTTCAGCCCCCAAAAGTCTAGTTCATGTATATTATACACAAGGACTTTTGTTAAGAATGTCCCAGTAAAGATTGTCATGATGGTACAAGTTTTCACCACTATCCGTTAAATATTTTTTGTTCAAGTGGTGGAATCTTCATTTCTTCTTATTTAAAAGTTTAAACAACTTTTAATACAAAAATAAGCTTAAATAGCAAAGAATTTGAAGAAAATAGCGACTAATTTTTGACCTGGAAGTGACAGTGTGGTAAAAATATCTTTCCGAGTTCGGTCCGGAACAACAACCAATTCGTGTTGAATTTTTCTCCATTTTTTTTTTCTTTCAAGCAAAAAGAAACTGGAATAATCATTTTTACTGAAATTAAAGAGAAGTTAATAATCAGCTACCTTTTTACAACGGAGAGATGCTTAAACTACTGTTGAAACTTCTATCACTTTACGATCACATAATGTCTTGTTATTTTTCAAATGGCAGCAAGTGTAAATGTAGTTTTCTTTTCTTGAAACATTGTCAAAAATGGAGACAAATAGCCAATCTGGCAACTTGGAAAAAATCACCAAACTTCATGTAGGGGTAAATTGTATGCACCCCTAAACCCTTGAAATTCTTTTAGGGTAAAAGATAATGTTTAAGCTATAGCTTTTTATGGTAAATGGAAATTATTCAATAGGGAATACCTGTGATTTCTAATAAAAAATACTGCAGAATATGTAATATAATGATTCTTTATTTTAAACTCACAGTTCTTGACTCATCCCATATACTTGAGATTTATATCATGTTTATTCAGAGGTTTTTTCTGTCAATAGAAATTGTTCTTTTGAAATCTGAGAATGGAAGATTGAATTTACATCACAATAATTATTTTTAAGTTTTTGAACGGGGGCAGCTTTTTTATTTTGAATGTATAAAAATTTTTAATTTTTCTACCTGAAAAACATGTGTTTAATGTAAACAAATATGGTAGCCTGTTAAGCATTGTAATTCATTTAGTTGATTGATAATAAAATGGGGGATGTGTCATGGTAAAAAAACTTTTATTTCCGTGGGAAAGTTTTCAAGCTCATTAATGCACAGGCCAGGCATAAATTTTAGAAATCCTGACCTGTTTTACTTAAGACAATAAAACTAGTCTTTGCTGCTCTACACTAAAGACAGAGCATAAGGAATAAATGCAAAAGCTGATCTGATCAGAGTTTGAATTATTTTTCTTGGTGTGATGATGAGTCTTTCTGTTGACTGTTGGCTCATAAGCTAGCACTTCAAAAATATAGCTCATCTTGTCAGCAAGTACAGTGAAGAATTCATTTTTACATTTATTTCACATCAATATGATCTCTTCTATAAAAGCATGATATACTTGTAGAAAAAAAATTAGTGTGAAGGATTTGCCTTAATTAAATGTTAATGAATTATGAATTTTTCACCAAATAGATCATTACATCACAGGTTTTTTTCTCATGGTTGAAATAAATCTCAGTTTAACACTTTAAATAATACCCAAAAGTAAAGCAGAAATCAGCATGAGGCAAATTCATTTTAATGGTTCTAATTTTCCGAATTCATTACATGCAAATTGACAATACATATTTATATTATCAAGACATTGTTACAAGAGAAGATAAACCAGTTGGAGACTTCTGCTGCAGCACAAGAAAAAGAACACTCAGAGAAACAAGAATCATTACACAAACAGCTCCAAGAGGTTAAAGGTCAGTTAAAGAGTACACAGGATAAAGTTGAAAAACTGAAAGGTTCAGTAGCTGAAAAGACTGAAAAAGTGGCACAGATGCAACAGAAAATAGCACAGTTAGAAGTTGATGTGCAGTCTAAGGTAATTACTTGTTAAGTGAAGATATTGTTAATATTCTAATTTTCAAAAATAGTACACATTGTAACTTCAATGTAAGTTTTCAGAAGAGATAGACAGCATTGTTTACCATTATATGTGCATGTACAAAACATGAACATTGCATATGCAAACAATTAATATACTACAAACAAAGTTTGGGGGTATATAGGAATCACCCTTTCTGTCTGTCATTCTGTCCATACATCTGTCCACATACCTTGAAAGTGCATCTCCTCCTAAACCTTCAGTGGATTTCAATGAAACTTGACATGAATATAAGACACAAAGTGTAGATATGCATATAGGAAGAAAATTCATTTCGACTCATTCCAAGGAAAGATAATCCCTGCAGGGGGGTATCTTGTGTGAGTTTTGTATTTCTTGTTTAAAGTTTATTTGCCATTTGAAAAAAAAAATCAACTTTTTAGAAAATCTTTATGCCTTTTTAGAAAAAAGAGACTGCCTTTAAAATAGAATAAACATGTTTGTTTATATCAGATAATGTATTTTTAAAGAGTGTGAAACATTTGTAATGATTTTATATCAGACGGAGTTACTACTTGCTGCAGAGGCTTCTAAAACCAGTCAAAGGGCCGATTTAGAAAACCACATCAAGACTGCTCAGAACATGGTAGAAGAGAAAAGCATTGAGTTGTCTAAAATGAAACAACAATGGCAACAGGTAAAGTGCTGTATATTGTTAGATAGAAAAAACCTCTCAGATACACTAGAACATTCTCTGTAGCATTTGAATTGTACAAGTGGAATGCCTCTGTTTAAGTATAAATATATAATGTACATTTCTTGTATGTGAGCTTTGATGTATAAACCTCGGTAATTACTATGGAAAATGTCTAGAGAGACCACACTTAAGCCTATGAAAAAAGTTCTCTAAAGAGATCTATACTGATACATATATTAATAAACAAATTTTGTTTATATGTATATTTGATAATATTTCATCTGAAAGAGGTTGGACTTCTCAAAACAGGGGTGTACTTTTCCTTTAATATTGAAACTTGAAAGTATGTCCTATCTGCAAGTATTACTATTTCTTATATTTATAATCTAATGGAAATTTTGTAGACATTAAAAGATCTTTCCTCTAAGAAAGACAAGATAACTTCATTAGAAGGAACTATAAAGGAAAACCAAGATAAGATTGCACAACTCTCGCAACAAAATACAACAACTGAACGGCAGCTTACAGATAAGGTATATAGTTTTATCACTGGTTTATTTGTTTTCTTTGATCCTATTGACTGGAAAATTCTATTATCAGGCAACTACGCTGATATGAAAAAATTATCCTTGATTCCATTGTTCTTTAGTGTCATAAGGACAATGTCTTTGGCATCAAGCGATGACAAGATTATGGTTGGTCATAATTACACTATTAGTCATCTTGAGAAGAAATTCTTCGATAATCTATAAGCACCACTTTATTTGCTTTCTGACTGTATTTATATGTGCTGCATGTGTAATTACCATAAAGAATTTAAGTTGTTTTTCTCTTTTATATTTTCAAATCACATACTTCCTTTGATTCTATACTTCATCTTATATAAAACTTGCTGTTGTCATTTAATTATGGCACATTGAGGAAACATGTTGCAGGTTTATTGGTAATGTCATGTTTAGAGGAGCTAATTAAAATCTAAAATAAAATTTATGATCTGTTTTTTTTTCATTCACTTTGATTATGTTGATATTTAGAATCACATGTTTAGCAGTTGGTTATCTTATTTCCACAGTCAAGAAAGTTTAACCTTGAAAATTGCGAGATTTTATTAAAAATATAAAGTTTCCACAATCAAATTAGAAATGTGATACTCATAGTAACATTTTATGTGCATACTGTTAAAAAGACCAAGTACAATACATCAGACAGAAGTATTTAGATAAGTGTGAAGAGATATTACATA
>JAULBM010280435.1:0-11526 GCA_032357055.1 Geukensia granosissima
CTGGGGGTAGACTCAGGTGCTCCGGAAGAGTAAGCAGTCTCTGCTTCCTGCAGGACACCCGCCATGTAGCTCATGTCGAATCATGTTAGAGGAAGGACATCAAGAGAACAGGTCCTCTTTCATTTGTTTCATTTGGGACACGGTTTTATTGTACCTGTCAACCAAATCATGATGACGTCCATAAAACTAATGTAACTTCAGTCAAGTGCTAAGCAAAATAGAAGAAAACTATCACAATTTTATTCTTAAGTATTTCTATGTAGTATTTACGTCACAACACCGTTTTGTTGACTGCCCTCTCGACTGGTTCAAATACTCACCCTGTACCATGAAACTGACGTTGTATTCTGTTAAATTCTAAATAATTTTAAGGTTATATATACGAATATCTACAAAATTGTGACATTGTATGAGAAAGCATTCAGATTTTTTATCTGCCTTCTGTCTTCTGCACCATTTTGTTCAAACTGAAGCAGCAGTATTGTGTTTGACATAAAGACCTTCTTAAAAATCAAGTTTTGAAGGTGGGTGATATTTTGGTTCGTCTTTACAGACATCTATTCACTTCTCTGTAGTTCACAATCATTAAGTCTCCAGTCATAACGTGGCCATGGTGAATTAACATAAAATCTGTTCTCTTGTTATTTTGTTTATAAAGCATAACATCAACCATAAAATGGTTATTACAAACAAAATAATTAAACTTAACCTCTATACAGAACTGAGAAGGTATATTTTTGACATCAAATAAGTTGATTGCTTCAGAATTATCCCTAGGTATGTTTAAAAGATCATGAGGTTTTTTATAGTCATTTATTGTTATTTGTTCACCATTTGTTTAATAGATTAGGTCGGTTGTCGTGTTTTATGAATAGTTTTACATTTTGTATTTCGGGGCCTTTTACTGCTTCCGTTATGTTGTGGACTCTGGTTCTTTGTTTAAGGCCGTGATTGGACCTGTAGAAGTTTAGATTCGACTGTCATTTGGTGGATGGGTGTCTCTTTAACAATTATGCTACATCTCCTTTTTTATGAAATTGCATTCTGTGGATATACATGTATGCATAAATGTAATTATTAAAGATTTTAGGCAAATAGTCAGGGAAGCTCTATAAAATGTTATAATTTAAGTCTTTTTAGCTAATTTACCTATTTCACAGTTGATACCAGTAAAACCAGGATCACATGTGCATTTGTAGTTATTTAATAAATTACTACATCGTCCATGTTTGCAAGGAAACGACTGGCATTCATCCATATCTGAAAATCAAAATACTAAAGACATTAAATGAAAAATTGAATGACTTTGTAGGTAGGCTTTGAAAGACCATTGGATGAACCTTAAAAGGTCAAAGGCAATTTAAAATGCAGGAGAAAAGAGACAAAACACACATATATATATAATAAAATATACAGCAAGGAGTTGTTCGGGTTTCTGAGTTCCGAATGCCCTTAAGGGTAATCAACAGTCCTGTTTATATTTTCGTTGTATAAGAGATTACCATGTCATATATTGTAAAAAGCCACTATCATGTCATTTGTAAATCTACCTATTCATTTATGATTTGTTCATGTACCTTATCATTTGACCAAATTTTAGACATATATCTTCCTCTTTTTAAAGGGCTCAAAGCGACTTTCAAAATGACGATATCATTCAATTTTTAAAATATGTTATTTTAATATCTTAATTTAAAAGTGACGCCCTACTGATGGTTTAATTACATTCATTTCAAATTGTCTTAAGTGATAATTTTGTAACGATTTTCTTAGAGCGAAAATTCCCATGTATAAACTTACAATTAGATTTTGTGTTTTATTGTTTAGTTTTAACTGGGTTTGTGATATGTAAAACAAATCTATTTTAACTATTTTTACTGTAAAGCCGTCACCATGACATCATTAAGAACAACTTTTACTTCATAAGATCCCATACTCCAAAACATATAATGGTTAATTTGAAGTTATTTTAGATTTCTCATATTTTTGGAGAAATAAAACGCCGTCAACTCCTTTGGCCTCTGCTTTGCTTCAGATTCACATTACTGGAAAATAAGGGGATATTCCTAAAATCTGAGACCAAATAATGACCTTAAAACATCTGGTTGTTTTAAATAAATCGTGAAAAGGACATTCACTGCTATATGTATATAACATTGTTATCAGATTTTCGAACTCCTCCTTTTTTATCCATTGCAAACCATTAAAAATAGTAAACGAACCCCATTATTATTTAATTATTACATGAATTGCATCCTAAAAAGTCGTTTATTGGAAAATTTACCATGAATTTTCTTTTATTTCTTCATTGTGTTTGAAAGACAGAACGTAGGATCCAAACGTTTAAATTTTAAAAACGAGTACGCTTATCTACTAATTTTAATACCGATATCGAATGAGGAGCAAACATTTGAAGCTATAACCATTAAGAATTTGAAGCTATAATCAACGAATTACGATCAGAGCATCATTGATCGCTACATTACCAGTTTTTTGTTATTTAAAAAAAAACTTATGTTGCTATTTGACATTTGATTGTTAAACAATATTTGTCAACTTTTTAGTGAAGACCGCCTTGGTGGTGTAATGATTAGCGTGCTTGCCTGTTCCCTGTCGGGTCAAATTTAAGACATCAATTTCGTGATTACGTGAGCCAGCACGTTAATAAACCGGCTCAGCCTGTCGGTCTTGTACAAGGCAAGGTTAATTCATCATCACTCATTAATATGCTCTCGTCCTGAATATTTACCGCTGGATGTTAAGCACCATTCAATCAATCAATCTTTAAATGAAACCATTCTAAGAGTTTAACAATGGTTGTTCTGATTAACGCAAGACTGAAGATGAAATTTCATTTTTATCACAATAAAAATGTTTCCGTCATGTGCTCACGATAATGTTAATTTTAGGCTGTATACAGTGTAATCAGATTTTATTTCATGATTTCAAAGAACCTGCTTCGGGTTATTAGATTTAGTTTAACATTAGGACCTACAGAAATTATTTAGTATATCTTCTTGTCAGTAACTACTAAGCCGGTTGAATTGAAATAAAAAGATAACCACCCCAGACGACCGTATTTTAGCATTCGACACTATGGGTTTGTTAAAATTTCTTCTCCCTTAATCAAATTGAAATAATTTTTTGTGAATGATTCTTATAGGATTCTCTACAAAAAATATGTTATTCAAGCTGATCGAAAATTGAGGATTACCGCCACAATCTGACTTGCTCTAACATTCAGTTTCTTCAAAGAGTTTTTGTTATTTTTAGAAGGAGTTGAACACTAGACAGACTTTATCAGGATACATGTAGCGTTACAGGCTCCTTGGAGCATCTTGTGCGGCGCACTGTCGCTGTTTATTAGTTTTTGCTTCAATCATCTTAATGAGGTTTTATAAAAGATTTTTTCTTCATATTTGAGTTGACAAATATTATTAAAATAACATTAAAGGACAAAGTATTCAGCCATGCAAACCTTCTACGTTGGACTTTTTAATGTGCGAAATTTATAACTTTAGTGTGATCAAAACCCTCACCCCTTTTCATCGTATTTGGATGTCGTCACATTTTATTTGGGGTTGTCTCATTGACAATCGCATCACATCTTCTATTTGTATATAAAATAAACATAAAATCAAACTGTACTATTTTAACTCTTGAAGTCGATACAGAGAACAACGACAAAAAAAAAAAAAAAAAAAAAAAAAAAAAAATCAGAAGATGCAATGCCCTCGAAAAGTGCTCGCTATTTCTAACAGCTAATTCAAAATCGAAACACAACTGATAATATACATACTTTTCTCAATCGAATCACATTATGCAGAATTTAATGTCATTTATAGTCCAAGAAATCAATGTATTGAGCGTATGCAAACATACAAAATTTCCGACGGAATTTGAAAATGTATTTGTTACAAAATTATTATTCAACTTTAGCTTTGATGAGAATTGTTGACTTTGACTCCAAAGAACACAATATTCAAAGATCTTGAAACAGTGCTAAACTTAACCTTTACGGATTAATCAAGCAACTGAAAACTGTTTATGGAATCTGTTGAATTTTGGAGCATGATTTACATTACATAAACGGTTGGATGTGATATCACGTTTTTATCAATTTCTTCGGGTGCCGCAATATCTTAAAATTATATCTTTATTTTAAAGAAGAATTTAGTAAATATTTGAGAAATATATAGGTACGGAGTCATTTACTTAATTATATATTCATCAAAATAAAAAAAATTCTGTGCATTCATGTACACGAGACACAAATTGACAAATATATATACCGTATTAAGGAGCCAAAGGGTCGTCCACGCCAAGAAATTAAAGGTAAAATATACAATAGAGAATGAGAAATAGTCTCCCGTAAATTTTAGTTTTGTTTTAACCTTTTTAAAAAGAAATCCATAAAGGGACAACTGCTGGCAGACAATACTTAAATTTTAAAATAAAGAACACAATTTATATTTATATTGTCTTTGAAATTTCTTTATTAAGAACATACCTAATCTAGTAACAAGTTTACCAATTAATTAAACTTTAAGCCATTCACAATTAAATCCGTTATATAAATACACATAAATTTATATAGTTGATCCTGACAGGTTGCGTGATGGCAAGCTGACGATGCACAGTCATTAATGCCTGAAATATATACTCTAAATCTTCTAATTTCGGATGTATTATTTCTTACATGTTCAGTGTAAGATTTGTTAAATAAAATTAAATAACGTTTTCTCGTAATGACACGACCACAACTCATTTATTTAACTGGATTTTTAATCTGTTTCATCAAATATTTTGTCGAAATTTATTCTCCCTAGGCAGTGGATTGTACTTTTTGTGCCCTAGAAATGTTTGTTTCTGAATTGAAATAATTTACCTTCTAAATACTGTGGCATATTTCAAATAATTCTATATTTAATAAAAAAGGAAATATAGTATCAAGTTCATTATGAGAGTTAACATGTAGAAATAAAATTATTACACAGATTCAACTCTCACTCTCTGACCTTCAACAAAGAACAGAAATGAACACGCTAAAACAAACTAAAATAAAACGCAAAAAAAAAACAATTCAAAAGAAAATAATCGACCAATCGTTACTTAAAGTGTAAAACCATACCAGTAAAACACAAAAATAAAATCATCCATTGTACTGCAGGCACATACAATATTTACTGGGGTTAAACGTCTTTTTTCAAGATGGCGACAGGGAGAAGACATGGTGATTTCAAAAGAGGTCTTGTTGCAGTTTCGTGTGTTTTCTTTGTGTATGAAGACATTTGACTAAAGGTTAATGAACTAATAAGAGTGATGTCTGTAATTATTGAGATATTGTGACTTTTATTTGAAGTTTTTGAAAGAAAAAAGATAAACTTGAACCCTATTCATTCCTACGTCACAATGTAAATAACAAAGGTGGACAACTCACCTAAAACTTTAACTGATCTTGGTACACTCGAGACATCCACAGTTAGCAACCATGGCAAGTCTGAGGTAACAGCTAAGGACATTTGGCGAAGCTTTTAAAAAACGCCAGTTATCATCTAGTTCAGACAATGAGACCATGAAACCACCTGCGGGTCGAATAAGGTCTCGGTCCGTAAGTCGTCAGCCGAGTCAGTCTTCTAGTCCTGTCGTGTTTAAGACCCAAGGAGAGTCTTTTAATTTGTCAAACCTAGTCCAAACTACAATGCTTAGTCGCGATGTTTAAAAAAAATCGTGCCGAAGTTAGTAAAAGAAATAAAATCTGATCTAATCAGCGAATTAAATATGGAAATTAAAAAAGCTCTTTCCGAAGCCATGGAAGCCACTTCGTGAGAAAATTAAAGTCCAAGAAAATCAAATTAACAATATTATAGAAGAAAAGACTTATCTAAAAGTCCATGTAAACACAGAAATTGAAAAGGTCAAGGACATGTATGAAATGTTCCGAAACGTGTGCAAGTCGTATACTATATGTATGGCTGACAATAAAAGAATTACTGACGAAAATAAAGCCCTGATGGCAGATAAATTTAAAACTTAAGGATGAATTGTCTTTAAAAAAAACGGTTTAGAAGAACTTGAACAGTATGGAAGGAAACGTCTCTTCGTTTCTACAATGTACCTATGAATTTGGATGATATCCGAAATATTGATGATGTTATTGTAAATATAGTAAAAAATAAACTCAAATTAAATCTACCAATCATTACTGAAGATATAAACAGATCTCGTATCTTTGGCGAAGTTCGAGAATGCAAGGGTAAAATTATTTGCAGACTTCGAAAATTCCATTTACGCACACAAGAAAAACTTGAAAAACAATCCATAAAAATATTCATAACCGAAGATTTAACCAATTTAATGACTGGAACGACGCTTCTTTTGAATCGTAAATTTTTATTTGTACAATGTGACCAATCTTCATTATTTCTTAGATTTAATGAAATACTAGACAATGGGTAATCCCATTGTAGCTTACCGTAGATCAGTAGGTCACTTTTATTGTAAAACCAATGCCTAAGTTATGAAAAAAGTAAAAATGAACAACAATTTACACTTTCTTATTCTGATACTGATCATCTTATACATGCCAGTAGTTGAATCAATGTATCATAAAAATTATACCAACTAGAATTCTTGAGTAAGCCCATTTCAACATTTGTAATTTTGATTCTCATTATTTTGAGTAATGATGCTGAACTAAACCCGGGACCGAACATTGAAGATTTATCCATTTTTCATTTTACTATAAGAAGCATGAGAAATAAAATAGATTATATTGATAGTATATGTCATGAAATTGATATCATCTGTTTAACCGAAACTCATCTGGATGATCGTATAAAAATAATGACATAGTTTTGGAAGGCTATTGCGATTCTCCTTTCAGAAGAGATCGTAATAAATCGGGCGTCGGAGTAATAATTTATACGAATAACAATTTAAATGCTAAACCTAGACCTGATTTGGATTTTGACGGTGGGGTTATTTGGTTGGAAATTATTTATTCTAAATATAGACTGCTTCTATGTGCTGTCTATTGACCCCCAACGGTAAATGACCAGTTCTGGAATAAATTCTTCCAACCAATAGAGGATGATTTAAATGTAGACCTTCTTACAGATCAGGCATGTAAATTACTTGATCTTATAAGATTTTTTGATTTGAAAAATGTTATCACGGAACCTACCAGAATCTGTGAAACGCGAAAGTCCCTATTAGATCCTTTTTTTGATTTAACCCGCGTATCACGTGTACGATGCTCAAACTGTTTCGGTAGATCGAAAATATAGTGATCATGAATCGACTTTAGCTTTTGTTAAAGTTCCGATTAACAGTAATAAAACCTTTAAACGTCTGGTGTGGGACTATGAAAATGCAGATTTTGATACTTGTAATGAACTAACTTCTTCATTCGCTTGGGAATCTTTCTTGTCAATTGAAAATACTATGGATGCAAACTGTAAAAACTTTACATCAAAGTTCATAAAAATCACCAAACAATGTGTACCCCAAAAAGAGGTAACTATTAGATCAAAATATAAAATATGGTTTAACTCGGAATTTAGGCGAGAAATACAAAAACGTGATCGACTGTATAAACAAGCTAGAAAATCGACCTAAATAAATACAAACAACAGCAAAACCATGTAAATAACATGAAAAAACATGCAAAATAACAATATTACCTTAATGCTAGCAATTTGTTATATGCGCGTTCAAATTCAAATTCAAAATCGTATTGGTCATTAATGGTCATTAATGAAAAAGCTTCTTAACGCATCTGGTACCTCAGTTTCAATTACGCAATTAAAAAATGAAAATGGCGAGGAAGTTGTTGATGACTATGACAAAGCCTGCATTCTATACAGTCCTTAAAAAGTTGAGCGCCACCCTATATTTTTTTCTAATAATAATTTTCATTTTACACATGTAAAAAATGTAAATAGAATTAAATTTATACCAAGACACTTTTATGTATTAGTGTACAGGCTAAACTTTAGGTTGAAATTTGGGTAAATTAGCAAGTCATGTGATTGGTTAATTCTTTAAACAAAAAAAGAGATAATTAGGCAACCTCAGAACGCCGAAAACAGTTTCATCGAGAAATCAGTTTTTCACAATTTAAGAAACTGTATTGGTCATAATAATTTTAGAACTTTTAGATGAACATATGGGGCAGCTTTATTACACAAATTTAATTAAAAAACGTATTACCACCAGCATTTCTCTCAAGTTCCCATACCCGCCTCCTCACTCCAAGAACCAGACGACGAAGCCGGTCTTGTGGAAATCTCCGCCATTCCTCCACTATTGCGTTGGTCAATTCGGCAATATTGCGACAACGCGCTGGTTCAATGTCCGACCAATAAAATCCCAAACGTGTTCACTTGGGTTCATGTCCGGGGACATGGCAGGCCACTCGAAGCTATCAATCACCTCCTGCTGTAAAAATGCACGTACTAACCGAGCCCGATGTGGTTTGGCATTATCGTCCATGAAGATGCCAGTCGGTGGTTGTCGAAATTTGGCATCACATGCGCGCCGAGCACGTTATCACGGTAACCAACACCATTGAGATTACCTTGAAGAGCGTGCAAGTGACACCACCCCCACAAAAGGCTGTTGTGCCCATGATGTTTTTATCGCAATATGCCGTGTTTCTGTGCCGCCAGACCCGAACACGACCGTCCACATGACGCAAGAGAAACTGACTCTCGTCGGACCAATGAACACGTCTCCAGTTTCCACTGGAGATGGTCCCGTGACCAATTTAAACGAGCTATCCGATGGCGTGCTGTCAGCTCCGGTCCTTTTATGGTTCTCCTAGCACGCAAATGCTGAGCATTGAGTCGCCCAATATACGAACCACCGTGGTAAAATTATCCCTCCTGGCACGACGGGCTATGAGCCTATCCTCTCTTGGGGTAGTTTTATGGGGCCTACCCGATCGCGGACGTGCCTGTCGCTTGAAAACGATCCATAAGACGGTCAATCACAGAATGGTGCACACCGACACGCTGTGTCACCCTTCTGTTGCTTAAACCCGTCTGTGACATCCCAACTGCTTGTCATCTTTCTGCTATACTTAATTTTCGCCTAACAATTACTTTTGCAGCAACTATGCACAATCTAAACTTTTACAACTAAAAATTGACAAACATGCCTAATGTAATTACGTATCATACTAAATGAAAACCGGTTTTAACACAACACAAAATAATCGATTGATGACGTATCGCATGTCTAATTGAAGTTTATGTTGACAAATATGTGGTCGCAAAACCACATGTTATAAATATAAATTAAAAAAAAAAGATATTTACAAAATAAATAAGGTGGCGCTTAACTTTTGTCGGAGTGTATAGCAGCAGGTTTTGTGCAAAAAATTCAGTTTATTCATAGAAGTGAGACATTCATAGTTTTGTGGTGATCTAAAAGGGTAATAACATGTACATGTCTTTGGTTGCATAAGGCTGATTTCATACTGATGCGGCTCATATTTTATATGAATGCTTCTTCTACTTTGTTCGCATCTCGGCTTTTCAATGCGTCAGATTAAATTTTTGTACAGAATAACGAAAGTCAAAATAGGTTTAAAACATATAGAAATAAATGCTGACTCTATATCTTTTTCAAACTACCGAACGGCTAATATCCAGATTCTGTTTTAAACAGGTTTGGAATAATGGTCAAAAATGGTTATCTTCCTATTAATGGGTATAATACCCTGAAAATGGCATACATTAACTATGATAAACAAAAATATTTGGGATTTCAATATATTTTTGTAATAGTGCAAATACTCATGATTTTAACCACACCATGACTGATTCATTATTCTAGGAAAAAATGATAGCCATCAAAACATTCAGTTTGTGTAGGCATTTTTATACTTTAAGTTCTCGTATGAACTGTGGTCTTAATGAAAAAAAGGTTGTCTGTTGCATAAATGTTTGTGTCAAGCCATAAAAAAGCAACAAACAACATTTTGTATCATTATAAATGTGTTCACTTTTTCGAGTGTTAACGCCATTAATTAGGAATGCCTACCGGTTGAATAGTAAAAGGTATTTTATGGCATTTCAGATTTAGGAAAGAGACAGATTTTCACTGAATCATCATAAACATCATTTTAATTTCAAAATTTTAGAGGTTGTTGATATCTTGTATACATACCTTCATTCCAGATCATTGCCAAATGAAAATGAGTATATTTCCTGAATTGAGCAGATTTAGAAAAAAAAACGTTTGCAATGAAAAAAATTATCGTACTTACTTGTTTGAGTTTCGGTCCATGAAGCCATCTTAAGAACTTACCTGATGCCACCTGAATCCCTGTTTTTACCACAAAAAATAGAATTACATATTTGCGTATCGACATCATTAATTTATATCGAAAAGTGTTTGATTTTTTTTGTATAACTATTATAAACAATCAATCCTAAAACCACTTGAATTTGCAGCAATATTTCCCCATGTTTTCATTAAAATCACATCCGTTTCCTTCGTTTTGAATTTGTTTAATTGAATATTTTTCAAATTGTGCGAAACTAAAATAACCACACGGAAATAAACAAAAAACTGAAAATTCAAACTATATGTAATTATGTCGTATTTTCCAATCTTTTTATCGGTTTTTTTCGGGTTTATGAAGAAACAAATTGTTATGTTTCTCCTGGCAACACAATTCGTTGTTCAAATGAGCAGCTTAATACATATTTAATAATCGGGCACAAGGGCTTTTCATATTTCGAAAATACAAGTTTAAACAAATGATTTATTAATTGTCATAAGGGCAAAGCAATATATCTCAAATACATCCACGGACATCATGAATATTGTTAACAAAAAGAACGCACAAACGTACGTCTCATGGTAAAGGAATATCCATGATGTCCGTGGATGTAGTTTGAGATATATTTCTTTTTCCTATTATGTTATCTCAAGGCCAACCAGATTCGTTGTCTGTAGTTTTTAATCCAATCCAATTCACGGATTTTATTTGCATTCTCAAATTGTTTATGTGACTGTGCTCGTTGCTTTAGGACAACTTTGATAGTAAAATATTCTAGATTTTGACAGTGTTTACTATATGTTGATTAATTAAATATTTCATTTTTTATGATTTCGAAAGGATAAATAAAAAACGTTTGAACATTTCTTGTCCCGTTTGTCCCACATATTGGATTCCTCAGCTCGGTTTCGTGCAAGTAAGGAGACATATAATATTATTTGTTTTTCAAGGCATATCTACCGTTTATTGAGGATATTTGTATTATATATGGTCAGTCGGGTACAGGTCTGTCATTTTATGACATTGCACGGTATTATTTTTGGTAAACACGTTCACTTTTAACAAATGGCAAGAGGTGGGACCTGTAGACGACAGTCATTTGGTGGACGTCTGTCTCATGGACGATCACACCACTTTTTTATATAACAATTAAAGTAGCAAATGTAGATGAAAAAGGTAAAAAAAACAACATGGTTTATTGGTTTAGGACGAATTTGGTTTATAAATTCTAT
>JAULBM010280546.1:0-16440 GCA_032357055.1 Geukensia granosissima
TCAAAAGATCTTTTGTTCACCTTTCACATTTCAACGTGCTGCGGTCGTATTATGTGCTTGCGAAGCACCTCTGTTAACCCTTGTTATTTTAACCTAAATCTGCCTAAAACACATCAACTTCTATTGTCAAGTATGTATTTTAGGATATATTTCAAGAGGCTTTTAAATATTCTGTATAATTAATAAAGTTAATTATCTTCTACTGCAGGTCTTCAAATAAAATTGGGCTAATGCAATAAAATCTTGACTTCCATCATTACCAGTACCCCCAACCCCAGTATGTAAAAGGAGTAGTTTCAGTATGATCGGGTTTTGGTCCATAAAATTAAAGAATTTTCAAAAGTTGATACAACATACCCTGAATCATCTGAAGAACTGTGTAATTGTTGCTTTATGATAAATCGGGCATATTTTTTCTAATAAGTGTGCATGTGCAAATTGCTGATGTAATAAACATATCCAAATTCCAAAAATATTGAAAATCCTACAATTTTATAAGGTTTTTGTTAAAATAAGTAGTGGCAGCACTCTTGTTTAAAATATGTACATATATGATGTTACTTACAAGTATATACAACATATTTAAAGATTTAGGTTAAACCCAGATGCTGCCACTTCTATTAGAGCAAAAAAACTAAAATATTGCAATTTTCAACAAATTTGTTTAAGTTTGGCTAAGTTTGATCTACTGTACCAAGCTTATTAGAATATGTATTGACAAAAAGTTGACTGAATCAACTTAATACGACATTACACTCTTAGACAGAGCAATGCTTTTTAGCTCCCATCTTGTTAACTTTTTGGGCCAAAAAACTGGCCAAACCAAACCTACTCCTTTGCTAATGGAGGGTACCAGTTACACATGGTGTCAGCATTAATTTTATCAAAGTAATGCTATACAATTGTTATAGACTAGATAAAATTTAAATGATGGTTACTTTGTCAATGGTATATCAGCTATTTAAGAATTTAATAACTTGGGTGTGATAATCTATTATTGTCTTATTAGGAACAAATTATGTCATATACTCTTCAATGGTAATACTACTTGTTTTAGCATCATAAAATATTTGTGAGAAACATTAAATCCAATCATTTTTATGCTATATTGTTTTTGTTATTTGGCCAGATTGTGTGTAAAATTGTGAATTATGAATATATTTCAGCTAAGACTAAACTAACCAGAGCAGCATCATCAACACACCGTAAGAATGAGCATCGGTAATACATGTTCTAACAAACTCTATCAAAATGTTTATCTCCAAGAAAACTATTCTGAAGATACCTAATCATCTCTAGCATTGTATGAGCTTTCTAACCTCTCAGAGTACAGCCATACTGTTGAAGGCCAAATTAAAAAAATCTAGATTCTCAGTCCCCCTTAAAATTGTTTTTGACATTTTGCTAAGGATTTTTCCATAAAAAAATTTCTTTTATCAAAGGGGTTAAAGGGTTAAAATAATTTAATATGCCAGAGATGAGAAATTTTTTGTTTTCAACCGATAAGACGGGTTTTTTTGCATTAAATTTGTCTCAAAAGGAGCTTTCAGAAGAATGTCAACAGAGTTTATCCCTCCTATTGTTTTCGAGCTAAAAGGGGTTGAAGTGGGGGGAAATTCAATTTCATATTTTATGGAAAAATTTTAATTTTTATCTGATTTTGATAGTGTTTTTTTCATTAGATTTTTCTCGATGAGAGAGGAGTATGACATTGAATACTATCTATCTCTTACCACTCTGATGATAAAAGAGGTCAAATTGTTAAAATTTCAGTTTTGCATATGGGTGGGATTTAAAAAAAATTTTCTTCAGATTTTGATTGGAGTTTTTCCAAATTCCAAATTATTTATGTTGAAAATTGTCAAATATAAATAATTGATTCAATATTCTAAAAATTATTGGAATATTTCTGGACAAATCAGGGATCATTGTTAGGATCCTGATAGCACAAACCTTATACATAGCAAAATCTCACCTTCAGCATAGACTGAATGCACTGGTAGATCCAGAGGGGGGAGGAGGGGATCAGACTCTTTACCCATAAAAAGTGACTCTTGCCTGACTTTAGCTGGTATCATCTATGCATAGAAGGTGCATGTTTTGATACCCTTTAACACATCACAAAAAGCTTCAAAATACTGTATAGCGGGTTATTTTCCTGGGGTGCTAATTTAAGCGTATTTTAGCAGTCTCTAGAGAATCACTAAAATTTCCCTCTGAAGTCAAGTACAATTCACTGCGTTAATTCGGTATTCAACCATATGGTATAACTGGTTGACCTTTGATTATAGCTCTTACATGTATATCAACTTTGGCCAAATTCAAATTACGGGTAATTGTATAACATGTACAGGTAAGTTGTGAGTTATTGTTAAGTGAATGTATATTCAATTAAGTATTGAACAAACGTTTAAAAGATAAACATCTGAAATTTGTTTAAAAAAAAAGATCCGATACCATCTGAAAAGTCAGAACTATCTGAAATAATAGGGCCAAGTGCAATAAAGGAGGCCAATGATGCAGTTCAGAAGGCTAACTCGATAAAAAAACTCCTTGATCTTCAAAACGTGGAAAATATGAATGTACAGTTTTTTTCTTCTTTTTGCAATCTGCCAAAATAAAAACCACTAAATTTTTCATTATACCTTTTCACCTTGAAATCGCCAAATTTTACACCCGTGAAAATAACCTGCTATACAGTAATTGAAGAAAATATCATAATGCTTAAAATCCCCCCATGCCCCCTTCCAGGACTCTACACTGGACCCGCTGGGGACCATTAGCAGTCCACAGACCCCTTGCAGAATTTTTTCCCCCCAACATCAAATCCTGGAGCCATCCCTGGAATGTCCTAGAAATACAAAAAGTGTAAAGGTGGCCTTGTACCCCTTGACCAAGTTTTCACTATGTTATAAGGGCAGATTACGCTTTGTTTATGTATGAATATGCTAATTTGTATGCAAAATAGAGATCTCTCTTCTATATCTATATGATATATTTCTCTTTTAACACGAATGGCATGTCCAAAGAAGAGATGAAAATAAATATAAAAACAACTGAAAAATGAAAAATTTCTGTTACAGTAAGATTACTAATCTGCATCACAAACACTCCAACTTGTCTGCATGTGTCCAAGTCTTTTTAAATTCATTATCTGTACAGGATAGCTTAATAAAACTTAGAAGAATGGTATATTGGGGTATTGCACATATTATGTACATAAATTTAGGTGACTTGACCTCAATTTTTTTCGAAGTCATAATTTTTTTACTTAGAAAATCTGCCTTTACAATGAAAGTTGCATCCAAGATTTTGCTTTCTCAGCAATTATGCCAGATACTTGTTATTAAATTGCATTAGTGTAACAAGCTGTGGTGTCAAATTTATGTGGTCACCCAGGAGTAACAGTTTTAGACTAAGAATATGTGCTTTTCTTTGGACGTAACCTCCATGTTTTTTTTTCAGAAACTATTTGATATCAAAATGAAACTCGTTATTGCATTTGAAATAAGATGAATATTTCAGATGCAAATTTTGCTACTTTGACCTGAAAGTCATTCAGAGGAAACAGTTTTCAAATACATGCCTTGTAGTGTAAATTTAAATTTTAAGTTTGTTTTTTCACAGTAACAGTACTAAATATTTAAATGAAGCTTGTCATGAAGTTGCATGCTTATATAGGTTATGAAGAATCTTAGCTGTTACAACTTTGAAAATGGTTGATTTTATTGAAAGTTATTTCCAAGTTTTTTTTTCTCAGAATTTATCATAGAAACCAAAATGACACATTTTAGGAAGTTTCAAGGGTAGCAGTTCTTACTTGGGTGAATTTCCTGGAATACTCACAGCTGTTATTTTTTGACAAAATACTTGGCAACCTTACAATTACAGATCAGCTACAGGTTTGAAGCATATCCAATAACCATATTCAAGCTGAATTGGAAGATAAATTGCAACTACATCGAGCCTTAATATTGATAAATATGGGATTTCCTGGAAGTCTCTCAGACCTGTTATTTTTTTTTACCACGGTAAAAGTACTTTGCAACTCTACACAAATGAAATCAGAAGATCAATTTGAATCATATGGAGTTTAAAGATAAAATAATAATACGGCAATATTCCAACTTTGTTTTGGTTGATTTCCTGGAAGACTCTCAAAACTGTAATTTTTTTGGCAAAATACTTTAAACCAAACATCAGATGTTAAATTACAATAATGCTGAGTCTTTAGATCTAAATTCAGTGTTAGAAATAAGCACTTGCCTGTGAGAGTTAAAATACTGTCAGGCAAGTAAAAAACAAGTTGTGGTTTCCCAGCAAGTGGAAAAAATTTTGTTGATCAGTACTACAGTACTTGAGGGCAAGTTAAATTTTTGTGGGGCAAGTCATTTTTTTAAGTAACTTGCCCCTTAGGCAAGTAACATAAAGTTAATTCTAAGACTGTAAATTTAAGGCAGCTTCAACTTGGATAAATTTCTTTGAAGTCTCTCAAGTCGGTTACCTTTTGAAAAAACACCTAGCAACATATAGATCAGTTGTGATTTTCTGTAGTGTTAAAATATAAAAATGTGACTGATCCAACTTTGATAAAGCCCTGGAAGACTCTCAGGTCAGCTGTCTTTTGAAAAAGTAATTTCAACTCCATATCTTTGTCATTCATGTTTTCACAAATTCATATTTTGCTTTTGTATAAATTCTTATATCCAAAATAGCTGTAGTAAAGGAAAAATAAGCAGGCAGTGGCTGTTTCCTCATTTTCTACTGAAAGAAGACAAGTACAAAGATGATATTGCCTGAAGAAGGAACAAATGCATCAGATTTTAACAGATAAGATCAATGTACACATTAGCATACAGTAAAGTAGCAGTTATTTAACTCTGTTGAGAATGTTGTTTTATCATAGGACAGGATTTTACCCAGAATCTGTATCACTCCCTTGAATCTGTACTGCATGAGGAGGACCATGGTTGGTGAGCAGGAATGGCAAGAGGACCAGTCCATTACAATTAGGTTGCAATTAGAGCAGCAGGCAAAAAATAACTTTCCTAATGGCTTCCATTTTAAATTATGTTCAGCTGCTGAAACCATGTTGGTTGGCAAGCAGTTATCAAATAACCATTCCTCAAGTTTGGATTTTGCTTAGTATTTTTACAGAACATTTTAAAATAAATTATCCAGAGGGTTCTGTGTTAAAACTAAGATCAGCAGTGGCAGCCATCTTGCTTTTTGGATTATCCAAGGACCAAACCTTCACACTTTGGTCCTTTTTGGTAAAGCTAATTCAGAGGAAAACAACAATTCCCCTTTTTCCATTTTACGGACAGCCAACTTCTTAGATGATGTTTTCAGACACGAAAGGAATATACATGTATATTCATTACCTCAAGAAGAGATCTAGGTCATGTTGGGTTTCAATATATTTTGTGATTCTTAAGAAAAGTTGCTGATGGTTTCTTTCTCATTCCTTTGTTAAACTAAGTTCCAGCTGGCAGCCATTTTGTTGGTACCAAAGTAATGCCTTATAAGGAACAGTCATACCATGTTCTGTTTCTATCCATTCACTGGTTTTTAAGAAGTCATTTGTATATATTTTTCATAGGGTCCTCTGTTAAATCAAGTTCATGGCTTCTGGCAACATTGGATGACAAACTAGAGTAACAATGCTAGTATCAGTACCTTGTAAAAATCTTTCATATCACATTTGGTAGCAATCTATTTACTGGTTCCAAAGAAGAAGTCTTTTGTGTGTATTTTCCATAGGGTATCATATTTATTTGTTGTGGGGGAGGCTAGAATAGGTCGATAGTAATTGTGTTTTATGAATAGTTTTACATTTTGTATTTCGGGGCCTTTTACAGCTTCTGTTATGGTGTGAGCTCATGTTCATTTGAACTCGGGTTCATAATTGAAGGCCATAATAGGACCTGTAGAAGTTTAGATTCGACTCATTTGGTGGATGGGTTTCTCATTGATAGTCATGCCACATCTCCTTTTTTTATATATCCTAATGGTGTAGATCCATGGCCTGTGTTAAAGGCCTAAAGGTAAACTGTAGTCACAAGATAATTATAATTTGGACTTTTTGGATTCAGTGGTTCTATGGAAGAAGTTTAAAATAAGAGATGTGAATGGACTGATCAAGGACAGACCACAAATGTGCAGTGATGATAATAGCTCTGATGATCCTTTGAGTCTGGTCAGCCATTCACCAGCATATATTAGTTAAAACAAATATCCACCCTCAACTTAACCTCACCATTATCCATCTCTTCATTGTTTTATTTAAGTGAATGCTTTGTGTTCAAGTACCAGTAGAGATAAAATAATAAATAATATCTTGGGCACTTTTCCAACTTTTTTGGTCTATGAGATATGAAAATCACTAATTGCTATTAATTTGTCAATTTTTATTAGTCTGCCAGATCTAAATTTTGTCAGTTATTTACTTTGGGCCTAACTTAGTGTATTGATTTTTTTTTTACATCTTCCACAATTAACAGCCTTAAGAACAAAAGATATATTTTGCTTAAATGATGTTTTTCTATAGACTTTGCAGCAAAAGGTGAGGTGTATCATTGCTTGCTTTTTTTCAGTGTTAAAAATATGAAAAGTATCCTTTTTGTAAAATATGCTAACCAGTGCTTTGATATATTTATTATAAAAATTAAAAGTTTGTGTACCGATACAACCATATTGTGCCATTCTTTTGGCAACAAAGAAATGCAAATTTTATATATTTTATTAAAATTTCAGTGTAAAATATTATAAAAATGTGAAATAAATATTAATGTCACATTAATACCGGAAGTTCTACTTAATTCTCAATTTTGTTCTTTTCAGGTGACAACAAGACAGGAACCCTGTGATAGGAAGGATAAAATCCAATTGGATAAAATATTACTGTATCATGTTTCTTCATCATTATAGTGCTGTCATTGTGATTTTTGTTTTTCCCCACTATTCTTGTTTTATTAACATCTGCAGTTATTATTCATATATTTGATGCACTGATGGTTATAGAATGTACATCTGTACCCTGTCTAATTTTATTTCCAGAATTTAAAGTGCTAGCAAATGTAAAATCATTAAATCACACAATTCCATGACAAAAAGACAAATGGGATGTGATGTAGTAAAGAAAAAGGAGATATGGTAGGATTTTTAAGAGATTGCCATCCATGTATAATTTACAAACATCTACAGGTTAATAAAATACACACTGTAAAGCAAAAAAAAGATTAAATGTGATGACACTTTAAATGTAAAAACAATCAGACAATCAAGTTTACTATGTAAAATGAGTAATAGTAAGTCATATGAACAACAAAATCCACTTAATGACAGGTTCCTTGCTTGGGACAGGTACTTAAAATATGTGGCAGGGTAAAACATGTATGTGTGTGCCCAACCCTTCCCTGGCCTCAGAAAGTAGTGTGACAAAATAACATAAAAAAAAAACAGTCATGAAAAACTAAATCTATAAAATTTAACTCTTGAAATTGAAATTAGTACATAAAAAATAACAAATGCAACAAGAGATATCAGTGTACCAACTTGAAAAAAAGTTGCTTTTGGTGCAAGCAACAACTTATTTTTAGTAACTACATCACACCAGTTTTTTCTTTTTTTCAACAGTGTCAAACCAACAACAAAGAGTTGATGACATCTTCTTAAACCTTAAACTGTTAAATCAAGTCCAACTCCTTATTTCATACTGATATTTTACAAAATTTTAATGGAAAAAAAGTTTTTACAGTTCAATCCAAGGGGCAAACAATACCTGCAAACATACCTGTTAACCATTTGAATGCTTCAAGATGGACATCTCCCTCTTTTCAGTTTTTCTAAGTGGGAAAATTTGCATGATGACCTTTTGATTGCAAAAAGTAGATAATTTTGCTAGAAATCCAATTACAAAGGAATACAGCAAAGATAGCAAAAAAATCTATGATATATCATTTTTCTACTTATGATTTTCTAAACAAAATTTTAGCAATTAGTACAATAATAAGATTAATTATTTGTTGATTGATTCTCATTGAATATTTTATTACATAAACATTGCTTTTACATCAATTTAATAAGGTATTAAGTACTTAATTTGTGCAATATTGCTGCAAGGAGGAAAATTGGGGAGAAGTTTGTTAAAGAGGGAGACTGGTGTCTCCCATGACGGAGGCATTCTCAAAGTGGGAGATTGTCTCAAAACCAGCTCTCACCTTAAGTGGGAGGGTTAACAGGTATGCCTGCAAATCAAGAAACAAACAATGACCAAAAAAAGACTTAAGAAAAAAACTCACTCTGAAAAACAAGACTTGGCAACAACCCAGACAAATGACATCAATGGACCACTAAGCACAAACAGAACATCATCTTGCTGTTAGTAAACATTCAGTCTATCAACTTTTGCTGAAAAGGTCAAAATTGTAACAGTGTCCCCTTGATACACTGTCCACTTATACTATTGTTCCCTATGATAAATTAAAAAGAGCATAAAAAACTGTAATTCATTAACAGAAAATAACATCAATTTGATTTTTAATTCCAATTCATATATAGTACTAAAGGCCACTATTGATTAAATCAATCACTGTCAAGCCTCTTCCCATAGTTAATTATTTTTGTTACACTAATGCTAGTCACCGCTGTCCACATTATACTATAATGTTTTTGTATATTTCTTTCATGTTGTATTTGGCTTATTGTATGTTTATTGTGTCATGACCATTTATTGAAAATGTGTTTGAACAATAAAAGAATTTGTTTTTGTATTTTAGTAAGAGGACAGAAAAAACACATTTGTGATCATAAAAATATTGTCCTATGTGTTTTTCCTAAGAAAAATATAGCAGGAAGGACACTTTTTTGGCTAACAAAATCACCACTGAAATGTGTTTTTTTTTTAATATATACAATACTCCTTTGGAAAAATAACACGACAATCATAGCACATCTCCTTTTTTGATATTAATTATTAACAAGTGCTTGTTTTCCAATATTTCAAAATGCACAAAGCAGCAACATGGCTTAATAACAATTATTTCCAACATAAAACTATCACAACAGAGCAGTGTTATATAGAGGGATTGCCTGTCCATAAATATTTTGTCCAACTTTAAACCCATCTGTACCCATCAGGAAAATATTGGTCTTTGGGTTAACAAACAGACTTGATACCTGTTTATAATGAATTGCATACCTAAATATATTTTTTTCATTCCTAAAATGTCAAGCCAACAAATCTGGATGTCTTCCCCAAAATATATAATTGGGTTTTTTAAAATTTTCTACCAGTCTATTAGTTGTTCAGCAGCGAACTATTAGGCTTGTTCAGCAGGGAACAAAATGTTGTTTCCCCAAATCATGCATTCCATCAAAAACAACTGATTTGTTTTATAATAACATGCGAAAATTCTTCAAAATTAAAAACCTTCAAATACAGAACAAAAAATAATAGCAGATTATCAAATCTTGTTGAACTGTGAACAGCTTCCAAAGAGAAACAATACTCAATGTAATAAAAGATTGCACTAAATAGGTCAAATGTTTAATGTTTTGTTTTTAAGAAAGGATATTTGAATCAACAAAAGGCAGGTAAAAGCTTAAATGAAAGCTGAGAATACATATTCTTGACTATTGTTGATAGTATGTAGTGATATCATATTGCCATGAGTAATCAGGGGGGTTGAAAGTTATTAACGTCCTATACAGCAATTAAATGCTCTCAGTTGGATGGCTGAGTAATCAATCCTTGTGTAAATGTTGACAAAAAGGTGAAAATGTTGTGAAAATAGTGTTTTTATTAAGGCTTAATTTGCAAAAAAGTCAGCAAACATTGTACCAACTGTTCAATACTGCTGAAATGGGAACTTTCCAGGCTTTGAAATGATTATATATACTTTACTGAAAATTTAAACCTATACATTTTTTTTTATTTTTTCGCATAGGAATGGAATGAAATAACTGGTAACAGTAGTTAGTGAGACCTATCACTATGAACAGTGATATGAATAATATTTTAAAATGAATGATAAATCCATTAAAAAAATAATCATAATAAAATGTTTGAGTTAAAGCATTTTATTACATGTTTTTTTTTAATGTATAAGTCAATTTTTGAGAATAACTACTTTGAAAATGTTGAGGACACAATATATGTGTAAAAGCAACAATCTTGTTTGTGCAAATTGTAGGTTCTATTAATCATTTGCATATACACCAATACAATCTATTGTCAAAACAAATATAAACTGAAAAACAGTATCAGTAAGGATATCATGAAAAATGTATGCATGATTTTACTCTGTGATATTTTATTGCTTTACATTTATAAATGTACTGACATTACCACATTCATGTACAATAAATTATTCCATTAACTTAGTTTTTATTTTGTTGTGCAGTATTCTTCATACCTCTTTAGTGTAATCTGTGGTTTTATTAGATGATATCTGAGCATTCAGTAGTGTACTAGAATAATGGTTGAATGCATTTCATGTGATAATCAAAGTAACCCAACACTGAAAGGAAGCTAGTTAATACCTCACCATAAGCAAACCAGAGGCTCCAATAAGTCTGTATTATTTATCTTATAAAAGACCATTCAAGGACCATAAAAGGAATTTGAAGATACCAAAGGGGCAGACAGAAATCATAAGACAGACAAGACCATGGACAACAAAATGAAACAAAAGACAAACACAGTGCACATAACACTACACTGAAAACAAAAGCTGGAGTAACATGGACCCTACAAAACCAGGATGAGTTCAGGTGCTCCGGAAGTGTAAGCAAATCCTTCTCCACTAGTGGCACCTGTCGTGTTACTCAGTAGTCAAAGCTGGTGTAGAGTCACAATCGACGTTAGTGACAACTGGTATAGGAAGAGATCTACACATATGACAGTCAGAAGGCATCCATTGTTATCTGTGAAATGGACACTCCGTACCTGTCAACCAGATCATGATGCCGACTGTAAAACTTCGGGAGTGATTTCTCCATTCATCTTTTAGGCTCAATTGATTAAGACAAGAAATTTATATTGGAAGTCTGTCATCTTGGTTGAACTGTCGAATAAAATTCTAAATGGGGACCATTTTAGGACCATTCTACTTATATAAATGTTTTATTCCAATAGGCTATTCAGTTGAAGATAAGAAGACTTTTAACATGTTTAATTGAATTTACGTTTTGACTGGCTCAACTGTTCTCACAAGAAGATTACTATCTGAATTTCTCATAAGGTTAAATGTTAAACTTAGTTTGTCTGATGCAGCCATCTTCGGTTTTCAGTTTGGATGGTGGTAATATTTCTGTAATAATTCATTTTTTAAAATGAACCATAGATGTGAAAAAATTTGTACAGTTCCATCAGAACCTGGTGTCTTGCCTGCTCTAAGCATTGCCAGTATATGAAGTATTCTATATTAATCTTTTTTTTATTTTTGAAATTAAAGAATGTATGATATAAATATGCTCAAGGGAAGCTCCCTGGTAAGATTCATAAATATCCATAGAGATTTGACAAAGCTATTGAAATTCAAAAAACTTTAACCTGAGGGTTAACCAAAATTTTGAAAAAAAAACAGAAGTCCAATTATCAGTCAAAATATAAAAAACTTGGGGAAAAATTCTGAAATTTTAATCTGAAGGGTTTATTTTTAATGTAGAGAAGCACTTGAGCCACTTTCCACAATATCTTATAGTATTTAACAAAGCTTTACCAATTTGAAAAAAAACTTCAACCTGAATCAATGAAAGAATTTGAGTCCAATTATTCATCAAAATGTGGAAAAATAAATATTTTTTTCAAAAATTCAACTGTGGATGATATCAATATCCCATAGAGAAGCTTTTCAGCAAGTTTCATCATTATCTATATAGATTTGACAAAGATATTAAACTTTGAAAAAACTTAACCTCAGGGTTAACCAAAACTTTAAAAAAAACTTTGTCCAATAATCAGTCAAAATATGTAAAACTGAGAAATAAAAATTTCAAAATTTTATCCTGAAGGATATGTTTTCAACATAGAGAATCATTTGAACTACTTTTGGCAACATCTAATAAGATCTGACAAAGCTGTACTTTGAATTTTGAAATTTTTACCTAAATCAATGAAAAACAAACTAGTCCAATTATCTGACAGAATATGGAAAATTTAATATTATTTTTTTCAAAATTTAACTGTGGATGATATCAATATGCGGTAGAGAAGCTTTTCAGCATTATCTATAAAGATTTGACAAATATATTAAACTTTGACATGCCACTTTACCAGACAAACTATTCTGACTCTGGGCCGACCAGTCTTTACTCTTACTCATTAAATAACAATTTAAATGTCTTTGGTTTGACCCCATTTGATCCCATACAAAGAACCTATCCTGTTGTGTATTGAGTTTCTCATTATATAAATCTTTCCTGTTGTGTATTGAGTTTCCCATAATATAAACCTATCCTGTTGTGTATTGAGATTCCCATAATATAGACCTGTCCTGTTGTGTATTGAGTTTCCCATAATATAGACCTATCCTGTTGTGTATTGAGATTGCCATAATATGAACTTATCCTGTTGTGTTTAGAGATTCCCATATTACAAACCTATCCTGTTGTGTATTGAGATTCCAATATTATAAACCTATCCTGTTGTGTATTGAGATTCCCATTATATAAACCTATCCTGTTGTGTATTGAGTTTCCCATTATATAAACTATCCTGTTGTGTATTGAGATTCCCATTATATAAACCTATCCTGTTGTGTATTGAGAACCTATCCTATTGTGTATCGAGTTTCCCAAATTATAAACCTGTCCTGTTGTATATTGAGTTCCCATTATATAAACATATCCTGTTGTGTACTGAGATTCCCATAATACAATCCTATCCTGTTGTATATTGAGTTTCCCATAATACAATCCTATCCTGTTGTATATTGAGTTTCCCATAATACCATCCTATCCTGTTGTGTATTGAGTTTTACCAAAATATGAACCTATCATTTCCCAAAATACAAACTATCCTGTTGTCTATTGGGTCTACTGAACAGCTGACTTATAAAAAACCTATTTTGTGTATTAATCCTCTGAACTGCTGACTAATACACACCTATCCTGTTGTGTATTGGGTTTCCCATCTAAACATTTAATTAACAATGGCACCAATTCTGCTTGTTTCTCTGCTTCTAGTCTTGGGTATCCCATTCTTATGTATATAATAGAAAAGTTCTGAAAATTAAAAATATATATTGTATAGACATGAGATTATCTGTCCTCTTTCATCTCTTGGAGATTTCACATCTATAAATCTAACAAAATGAAATACTAAATAAGTTGCACTTTGATTAATTTCAATAATCATCCAGAACTTTTAGATGGTTCTATTTACCTAACTGCAAAAGCAGAATCTTATCAAGTGATGTCAAATAAATGTGTCAATGCAAACACAAACATATTTTTTCAGATTTAACGAGCTATGTCCAGTACACGATGTAGTGTCGACATCATTGACATTGTCTACATCGATTAGTTAATACCATTGTCATGATTAATGAAATCAAATAATTATCATGATGTTTCCGATATCGAAACGACATTGTCGACATCGGTATGTGTTACTTATATTCTTGTCAACATCGCCGACATTGACGACATTGCGATGTTGACGATATCGTAACGACATTGTCAACATCGTTATCTGTTACCCATATTCTTGTCAACATCGCCAACATTGACGACATCGCTATGTTGACGATATCGTTACGAAATTGTCGACATCGTTAACTGTTATCCATATTCTTGTCAACATCGCCGACATTGACGACATCGCGATGTTGACGATATTGTAACGACATTGTCAACATCGTTATATGTTATCTGTTACCCATATTCTTGTCAACATCGCCGACATTGACGACACCGCGATGTTGACGATATCGTTACGACGTTGCTGACATCGTTATCTGTTACCTATAATCTTGTCGACATCGCCGACATTGACGACATCGTGAACTAGACATTAATGGAGCTTTTTTCCATGTTACTGTTTGCTTGTTGAATCAACTGCTGTTTTGTCTTTGCCCCTAATGGGCCTTTGATTAACAATAAACCTGTATTCAATATTTACAATTTAATTTATTCCCTAGCAGTAAAAAAGTGTATGAACTACCCAGTTACTCTTTTGTTAGCCGTTGAACTTACATTAATGCAAACCTTTAAAATATTTAAGTTAAAAAAATAAGCATTATCATTGCAGAAGATATGACCTGTCATTTCTTATATAGAAAGTACTATATAATGTTAGATAAGAATCATTATCATTGCAGAATATATGACCTGAAAAATATCTGATTAATTTATGTATATAATTGCAAATATAAAGTAAATTTTGTTGTCAAATATTTTGCCTTTTGTTATATTTAGTGTATATTCGATCGTGTGGTTAACAATGTTCGCATGCTTGCATAAATGAAAGACGATGTCGTCGATGATGGCACGATATCGTTACGATAACGTCAACATCGCAATGTCGACAATGTTGACGCCAATGGCACACGATGTCGTTAATATTGGCACGCTATCGCGACGACAACGTCAACATCGCAAAGTCGGCAATGTTGACGCCAATGAAACATGATGTCGACAATGTTGACGCCAGTGGAACACAATGTCGTCAATGTTGGCACGATATCGTGACGATAACGTCAACATCGCGATGTCGACAATGTTGACACCAGTGGAACACGATGTCGTCAATGTTGGCACGATATCGTGACGATAACGTCAACATCGCGATGTCGATAGTGTAGACGCCAGTGGAACACGATGTCGTCAATGTTGGCACGATATCGTGACGACAACGTCAACATCGCGATATCGACAATGTTGACGCAAGTGAAACACGATGTCGTCAATGTTGGCTCGATATAGTGACGACAACGTCAACATCGCGATGTCGACTAAAGAATATGGCGATGTCGTCAATGTTGGCATGATATCGTGACGACAAAGTCAACATCGCGATGTCGACAATGTTGACGAAAGTGAAACACGATGTCGTCAATGTCGGCACGATATCGTTACTTACAGGTCAACATCGCGATATTAACGATATCGTTACAACATCGTGAACTAGACATTAGTTCATAGTTGTATGTTTGTTTTTAGTTTTAAATCTACATGTGTCGGATTCCGCCTTTTTCGTGTTCCCGGGATTGCCGTGTCTGTCGACGTTC
Organism: Geukensia granosissima; assembly: GCA_032357055.1. Taxonomy (NCBI): domain Eukaryota; kingdom Metazoa; phylum Mollusca; class Bivalvia; order Mytilida; family Mytilidae; genus Geukensia; species Geukensia granosissima. The sequence continues at coordinate 15,237 of JAULBM010280546.1, forward strand.
CTTCCTTTTGATTGTCCCTGTAGCTTTCCTCCGCTACATCTTACGATATAGTTATATCGAAATTACGATGTAATAATTTTGAAATTACGATAGCTTATGTCGAAATTACGACGTATTTTATCTGTTGGTACCAACGGGCTTCCGTAAAGCTGTAACTAAACACATTGATATTGTAAAATTTCAATAAACATGGGAGCGAGTATTTTAATTTGGGGTGGGGAACAATTTATTTTCATTTGTCACGAATCAAATTCTATATTTTTTTTAGCCACTAGCAAGGACTGAATATTTATTTTTCAAAATTTCCCAGCCGCCTATCCCCAGAAAATCAAATTGTCTCCCCAAACGAAATCTGATGAAAATTATAAAATGGAAAAAACTAAAAACTTCATTTATTAACTGTTGTTTGTCATTTAAGTTAAATTTAGTGCATCTGTCATTTCACAACACTCTATTAAAGTGAGTGCAAGTGATAAGCAAGTTTGTGGATATGATAAGAAATCAAGGTATGTCTGAGACGATGACTCTATTGGTTATTTTCTTAATAACAGTGAATTTAATTTGCATACAGGGTAAGTCAAGCGTCTTTGTCAATCAATTCCCGCTTAATTTTTGTGTGTATATTGAAGTCTGATGAATTTAGACCAATGCCTTTTTGGGTTGCTTTCGGTCATAATAATATACACTGCGACAAAAGTTAATCGCCACCCTATAATTTTTCTAATAATAATTTTTTTTACACCTTTGTAAAAAAATGGAAATAGAATTAAATTTATACCAAGACACTTTTATGTATTAGTGTACAGGCTAAACTTCAGGTTGAAATTTGGGTGAATTAGCAAGTCGCATGATTGGTTAATTCTTAAAACAAAAAGGGGGATAATTTGGCAATCACACAAATTTAATTAATAACGCGTATAATCACCGCGATTTCTCTCAAGTTCCCGTACCCGCCTCCTTATTTCAAGAACACGACGACGAAACCGGTCTAGTGGAAATCTCCGCCATTCCTCCACTATTGCGTTAGTCAATTCGGCAATATTGTGACAACGTGGAACGCACTGGTTCAATTTCCAATAAAATCCCAAACGTGTTCAATTGGGTTCATGTCCGGGACATGGCAGGCCACTCGAAGGTATCAATTGCCTCCTGCTGTAAAAATGCGCGCGTACTAACCGAGCCCGGTGTGGTCTGGCATTCTCGT
>JAULBM010280656.1:0-16439 GCA_032357055.1 Geukensia granosissima
TCCGGAGGTTTAGACTTGTAGTCGTCCATGCTGAGATTCTTCAACACGTGTTTGTAGTTGAAAATCTTGGTTGCAATGGGCGTGGTATAGGTATATGAAATGATTGGTACAGACTTATCTTTAAAGTAAGGTGGAATTGTAGATTAAACGGATTTTTGATGGAGGATATTGCTTAAATTGATTGCGGCAAGACCTTTGTTAGCAAACAAAAGTTTGAGAAACGACTGTTGTTCTTGTTCTTCTTTCTTAAAAGTAACTGGTTTGAAAAGTCTGTTATTGGCAGTATCCATGACGACTGCTGTAAGTCTGTACATACTTGAATTAGGATCAGTAAGATCTTTCATTATTATAGCCATTGATTTTCGTTTAAGACTCGAAAGACGTATGGTCGAGTATTCGGTTCCTTAATGTGACCATTCATTACAAGTTATTGAAAAAAACACCGAAATTTTGTGAATGGTTAGTCTATTCTAAAAACTTTTAAAAAATTTCATCAATATTGCTGATCCTGACCAACTATAGACATTATTTGTTACTGAACTTTGTTTTTATGCCTGTATTCTCACAATTAGCACAATTTCGTTATTTAGTCCAAATTTTGACATGAAAGACACTTACGACCAAAATAGATTCCTATCGAAGGTTACCTCATGCATTTGTCATCGTTTAAGCGCTGAACGTTTCTTGGTTTTGGTTCCTAGTTGCCTTCATCAAAAATTTTAGGAAAATGAGAGACAATAGCTAAAACTGCTCCTTACAGCAGAGTTTGTCGCAATAACTTTTTCAATTCAAAGACTCTTTGCACGAATATTTGTTTTGTTTATTTTCTTTGAGATTCGAGACAGAATTTTGAAAGGTTTCATTATTAAAATATCTTAAAAGTATGCATTTGGTTACACAACTGAAAAACATACAGGGTAAAGTGGTCATACCTCTTTAAAAATGAAACCATCTCGACTAAATAAAGTAATATTATCAGCAACTAACAATGTTAGAACCTATTGTATATAATAAAACATTAACTGGATATTTTATAGAGGTTAACGCAAACTGGTCAAATTTTATCATCTCATGGTGATCTATAATTCCATAAAAAAACGTAAAATCTAAAATTCCACCTATTTTAAAGATCAGTCTGTAGCAATCATTTCATACACTTTTACCACATCTATTGCAAACAAAATTTTCAACGACAAACAAGTATTGAAGAATCTTTGTATCAACGACTACAAGTTTAAACCTCCGGACTGCACTTGCGAAAATTCCCCATTCAAATGTAATACTGCCGATCATGTGATTACTGGTGACCTTAACATTTTCGAAAACATTTCTCTACGAAATGTGTTTGCCAAAGGGCCAATACAAATACAATACGAATTCACAAGTTTAATTGCTATTATCGTCTCTTATTCTAACAGAAAGTATACTGAAGATGACATTTTGGGAATGCTAGATTTCTTGATTGACAACATTTTTGTTATGTTTGGCGGACGTGTTTTTCAACAGACGTTCGGTATTCAAATGGGGACCAACTGTGCACCCTTTATCGCCCATATATTCCTTTATTCGTATGAAGCTGACTTCATACAGAGCCTTCTGCAGGGACAGCCAAAAAATTGGCGGAATCTTTTAGTTTCACGTTCCGTTATAAAGATGATGTCCTTTTACTGAATAACTCAAAATTTGGTGACTTTGTTGACCGCATCTATCCTATTAAACTTGAAATCAAAGATACTACAGAAACAGAAAGGTCTGCTTCATATTAGTCTTACACATAGAAATTGACAGTAACGGCGTAATAAGAAGAAAACTGTCCGACAAGAGAAATGACTTTGATGATTTCCTATTGTAAATTTTCCGTTCATGTCTAGCAACATTCTAGAAGCAGCTGCATACGGTGTGTATATTTCTCAGTTGTTACGCAATTCCAGGGCTTGTTCTTCCTCACAGGATTTTATTGACAGAGGGTGACAGCTGACAAAAAAGCTACTGAGCAAAGGGTTTCTCATGAAAAGATTAGAGTCATCACTCCGGAAATTTTTTGGTCCTCATCATGATTTGCTTGACTGGTACAAAATATTCATTTCACAAATGACAATGGATATCTTCCCACTGTCGTGACTTTAAATCCGTTCCTGTATCGGTTGAGACTAACATCGAGTATGACTATACCCCGGCTTTGTCTGCTGAGTAACACGACGGGTGCCGCTAGTGGAGCAGGAGTTGTTTACCCTTTCGGAGCACCTGAAATCACCCTTGTTTTTGTAGGGTTCGGTTAACGCCAGCTTTCGTTTTAAGTGTAGTGTTGTGTATTATATGTTTGTCTTTTGTTTCATTTTGTATTGGTCATGGTCTTGTCTGTCTCCCGACTTGACGCCTAGAGAACACATTAAATCAACACAATTTAATTTATAATTCTCAGTGCTGACCAATAGTTCCCATTTAATTAATGAACGATTTTAAGTTACCGATAAAAGGTTACTCCTTGAAATGTACATATCAAAGTCTTGAACTTACAGTGAGGTGCGAGTTTTTACTCCGTGTTGAATGCCTCACTGTGACTTTGAGATGAAGAACAGCAATCAAAGCGCTGTTCCTTTGTTTGGAAATTACTTGTACAGATGAGATTTTTGTGTCATGAATATTTACACCATATCCCCCCTTTTTCTATAGAATACCCAATGTGAGAGATCAAAAGTGCATAGTTCAAACAGACAAGACAAATATGAAACAAACTAAAAGATAAAATCAAAACCAAAGGATCAATGGATTTGAATCTACAAACTCCTCTACAATACAGGAGTGGGAACAGGCGCTCATGAAGGGTAAGCACTCTAATCCGGGTTAACGTCAATCCGAGACGATGTCAAATTATTAATGTATTACGGTCAAAGATCCATAAATAGTACAGATACACTGATGCCACCTGGATTAACCAATTCATGATGTCGACCATGGAATTTCAGGAGGGACAAATTCACAAAATTTATTCAACATCGGAAAGCAAATCACACTAAATCTTGTCACTGTACAGTGTGATGTTCAATATTTTTCTTTTGATTGAAACATTTTATAATAAATTTGAATATTTCCCTTGAAAAGTTGATAAAAAGTAAAAAATCCCGTGTTCCCGTTTACTCTTTGAAATATACATATATACAAATAACAATATTTATATATGTACAGATCAATGTAGGCCATCTCCTATACGCTGTGAGTTCGCGCCTGGCTTTGTTCCAAGAACCGGGGGTGTTTAACAATATGACTGAAAAATTGTTGAAAGTGGCGTTAAGGCACAAACAAGCTAACAAATATAGTATCACAATTCCCAATAAAATTATTCAACATTGGTAATCTTTTATTTTGAAGCCACCATGTCGATGCCTCTTTTGGTGGACGTGAGGTTTCTGAGTGCATTCACCAGCCCAGTTGTCAGATTTGTCTTACATGAAATTTATCAAACAATGTTTTACCAAAATTATCAGCATTCGTTTAAATTCTAAATGACTTTAATACGGAAAGGCTTTGAACAGTATTGCACTTATTAGTTGTCCCTACCGTCGGATCTGACGTCCTATTTCAATTGTTTTGGATTTGAGTACTTCTTTTACCATGTTTGGATAGATCTAAGACGTCCAATGTTATGGTTCTGACGCTACTGATGATAGGTTACTCCTTGAAATGTACATATACCATATGCAAATTCACCCTATTTATTAAAAATTGGAAAACTTGTATTTATTGAATATTGAACTAATTTCGACAATTGAGAATATATCTTGTCAAAAGCTTACACTTAACAGTTTATATTTGTTATAACATTTTTTACTTTCTGTCTAAATATTTTTAATTGGCATTTGCACTATCCCATTTTTTTGGACTTCTTATGATATTTAAGCACTAAATCAAATTGGACGTTGATTCCGTATCGTAGTTAGGGCAAGCTTGGTTTCCTGATCGGTTGCTTTTGGGTTTTGAACTAGCATTCAGCAACTAAGATCACTCTTTCGAGGTCGCAACTTTTTTTGTTATATGTATAACTTTTATTTGCATTTGTTGTTGGTTTTAATACCAATCACAACTGTTATATCCATTTCAACTGATATTCAATGTGTGTTTTCATTGCTGATTAGTCAAACCACTGTTCAAGGTTTGGGGGTTGAGTGCTCACTAAAAAACTTTTAAAACTTTTTCTGCATTCGGCTGATGAATGTCATAATGTTAATTTCTCCGCCATCATTCACTGCATAAAAGCTGCAAAAATCTTTTCTCGAGTTTTTGTTTTTCACGTTCTTTTGTGAAGAGAAAGGATCTTCCGTGGAAGATCACAATAAATTCAAGTCTGATCTAGCTCCAGATTTACGGGACAATTTCAACTTTCCCCATATTTATCTGTCGCAGTTGATCACATATTTCGATCCTGTTCCTAGTATCAAGAATATCTGAACAAAAGAGTCTTAACTGCACCAAGGGTACATTCAGTACAATTTAAATTCCTGATTCTTTTAAGTTTTATCATCAATGTCATTATTGTATCTTACCTGGTTGATGAACTGTACATAACCTATGACTTGGAAATGAAGTTGACCGATTTTCGGTTCATATTGAAACTATATTACAAAATCCCACGACGCGAGTGAGACAGAGGGTGGCTTACCCTTCCGGAACACTTGGCCCTTCCCTTTAAGATGTTTATAGAGTCTAATCATCTTTACTTATTTCTTTCGTTTAAACTTTTTGTTTGTTTTGAGTGTGTCTTGCCTTCATGGACTATTTTCGTTTCGGGTATTTTCATATAGGCCTATTTTATCGCAATGGTATCAGTGTGTCCTAAAAAGCAAAACTTTTATTTTATTATTTAAGTTTTATTAAATTTCATTACGTTTTCACCTTGAAAATGCTAAGGGAAGTTACAATTCTCAAATCTACTACGTCTTTAAAGCACCCAACAGAACCGTAATAAATTTTCATAGATTTTTTGGATTCTTTTTACGGGTTTTTTTTTTTTTTTATTGCACCTCCTATTTTAATTTTTATAAAAGTGTATCTATGGTTTCCCAGAGTTCAAATCCACTTTTCAGTGTTACCATAGGAGACAAAGAATATACGTTATTGTATCCCATATAAAAATGCCTTGTTCCATTTATTTAATATTACAAAATTGTTAGAATTCCAGGCAAAATGGTGATCATGTAGTTCTGTTGTGTTTTTCTGGATTATTAAAGTAGCATTCGATACGAGTCGATTTATACATATCAAAACACCATCAAAACTTAACTTGGCTTCACTTAACATTCACTGAAGCTTTGTACATTTAAGATATAAATTACATGGATTTTATATAAAAAATGACCTTTATCATTCTTGAATTCTTATGAAAATATATTTGATTTTTTTACTAAAATTCAAATCTTTACTAAATTATTACTATACTGATTTTTTAAATATTTAAGGTGTGAAGTTTTAATAAGAATTCTAAGATTGGTTGTTTTTTTTTTCAAACCCTGCATCACTGTAACAGTTGACAGTTTATGGGTTTTTTATATGGACTCTACATTAAATTTGACCATTTTATTTCGTCGAACGATGTATGTTTTTAAAAATCCGATGTCTGTCATAGTAATGGACGTTAAAGCTACCGGATCACATGACACTCCAAAATCTTGGTATTAGTATTGTAGAATATGAGATTTGTTTTTTGTTCCAAAAGGCGCGTCTTTAAAGATAATTGTTTCTTGGTCTGTTAGAATACAGTATGACTCTTGACTAAAACTTTTGTTTGTATTTACAATACTGATATTGTAACTGGTAAATCTTAACCTAATTATTTTTCTGTCTGATTTGAAGTGTTTTGTCATGTTAGTCATCACTTTGTTTCGCTAATGAAAAAAATAATGGTTATGCCAACAAATGAAATAAATTGTTGTAAAACAACTGAAATTTCAAATGCATCTAAAATAACTAGGGCAATTGTGTTAATTGAAAAAAAGACTTGACTACCTAGTAAGCATGGTTAGCTACCACAAAAAATGTCGAAGATGCATTTAGTCACGAGGGTTTTGGCTCGTTTTGAAAGGTCGCAAGGCGGTCACCCTCCTGACCATTGTTTTCTAGTGTCGACGTCTGCTGTCTTCTGACCATCTACGGTCCAAAATTCATAATCTACGTACCGATTTATTGTTCATTGGTTTGACAAGTCCTGAATTATGTCCCATGAATTAAGCGCAAATCAATCAATTTTGGGTATGTTTATTCTAGTTTAACCTAACCAATAACATTAACAACAACTAAAAAAGAGAAAAAACCTGCTAAATACCAAGAGTACTATCAGTAAACCCTTATTTACAGAAAAGACATTTTAAAGTTTTTCTATTGATGTTAAAAAATATCGCATGTGATGATCATCCACCTGATTAACACTACTTTTTTTATATTGCAAACCGAGATTATTAAAGAATACTACCAAATATAACTTGGTAACTTGGTGGGTGGCTGTCTCATGGACAATCATGCCACATCTCCTATTTTTATATAACATGTATGTCGGGCTATTGTTGACAGCATTTGGGGGAATATTTAACAGGTCATTGTCACTAAAAATAACTCTTTTTTCTTTATGAATATTCTCTGGTCGGATTGGATGAATTTCTCATTGTTTGTGTTTTTGTGGTTCGTTTCTACTGCCATTTGTTTTATTTTTTTTTTGTGTCACTTGACCACTCAGTAAAGAGTGGTTGGGATCCCACTTTACTAACTCCAACACATGTCTGTGCCAAATCAGGAATGATAGTCATATGTATGACTTTGTGTTATATGTTTTGTTAAATGTACAATTTTGATAACATTAAGGTAGGAGCAATGTCATTTTACGTATTACCGTTTTTATTTGGAGAGATTTAGAGATTTTCACATGGAGTGGTATTCCACCATTTTTGAAGACCTTGTGGAGACCTCTAGATTTTTAAATTCCCTCTGATTTTCTTGTAGTTGGAGTTTAGTCTCTCTGACATTTATCCCATTTCATTTCATTTTTAGACAAAATACTGTATAGGTCTAATATTGATACAGCGTCAGGTAATACTGTATAGGTCTAATATTGATACAGCGTCAGGTTACTGTATAGGTCTAATATTGATACAGCGTCAGGTAATACTGTATAGGTCTAATATTGATACAGCGTCAGGTAATACTGTATAGGTCTAATATTGATACAGCGTCAGGTTGCACATTGCTTTAGTTAAAAGAAGAATTTGATTGTACTGGTACTTGTTTGAAAAAACTTACTACAGAAGCCTTTTTATTCATCTTTTATGAACTTTACATCAATAAGACTCAAATTAACCCATATTTACTTTGAGACATTTTTACATTTCAGATCGATAAAGTCGATGTTATTTTTCCAAAATCGTCAGGTATCACCTCTCTGGAGATCATTTGAAAAAACAATCCAAAGAAAGTTTTTTTTCAAGTTCACCAAAACCAAATTATAAGGATAAGACTAAGTTTAATATGAAATACAGGCATATTGGGAAAAACAGTGTGGAACACATTCATGAATAATTATGGCCGCACAGAAATAAGATTGGGTCCGAATATTTAAGGTGAAACAATTCAGTTTGGGCCAATAGGAATAGTGATACATTTGTACTATAAGTTGAAATAATTTGGTTTTACAATTGTCTCAGTTGCAGGTTGGCGACCCAGACTCAAAAGTACCCTGTATAGTTTTCTACAGTTTTTGCAATGGCATTTAACAGGGAAAAATTAACCAGATGGTTGTCGGAAGCCTGTGTTGCTTAATGATAGTACATTTAGAAAAAAAGGTCGGGAGTTAATATTCGTACGTATTTTAATGTCAAATTATTATATATAATGTTTACGTGGCATCAAGAACATTACGGTTCAAAGGAAATGATTCAATGATTAATTAGGTCCGACTGTTCCCGCCATCCATAATTTTCAATCGACAAAAAAAAAAAACGGACAACAAAAGCAATCATATTGTTTGGCAGTTCTCTAATCAAATTTTCAATACAGTCCTAAGTTAAAATAACCCCGGGTTGGTGTCCATCTTTAATACCATATAGTCACGAAACGTCTTTTTGGCAAACAACCGAATCAACTTGTCACACTTTCAACCGAGGATTTTTTTTAATGTCAAGTGAATACTTGTACGTCTGTTTTCAAATTATTTTATGTATGAATTGATGATGTAAACTTCAGATATGCAGATATTGTTTCCAATAGGTGTGTCTTTTAAGATGATTTTTTCATTTGGTTCAGTACCCATGACTCGTGTGGTTTACAATGCTGATATCATTACTGATAAAACTTAACCTCATATTATTGTTACATCTTTTAAGTAGAAGTGTATTGTCAGATTAGTCATTGCTTTGCTTCGCCAATTGTCTAAAATAATAATGTGTGATTAACAATAAAATAACTCAACATAGTGTACTCTCAGCAGTTTCGATGAAAAAAAATTGTCATCAAAGAACTGCAGGAGAAAGTCTGATGAAATAAAATAAATTATTTCCCAACTCTGATATATATAAAATCCAAGCCTGATATAAAATACGTTATCCCAAGTCTGATGTATATAAAATACGTTATTTCCAAGTCTAATCATATGAAATACGTTTTTCCCAGGTCTGATCATATCAAATACGTTATTTCCAAGTCTGATGTATATAAAATACATTATTACCAAGTCTAATCATATGAAATACGTTTTTCCCAGGTCTGCCACGAAAGTCACTGAACGCGAGACATGGCAGTCCAAATGCGACGAATTATTTCTGTGTCTTATGGTAGAAATACGATAACCTCATAGCAAGATTTACCCATGAACTCCATTTTAATACATTAATTAGGATCAGCACAACCAAATATATGTATGTTTCAGGACATTTCGTTGTTTTATTCCGATATTTAGAATGAATATTTGATATTTTGTTTTTTATTGTAAGGTAATTGTAATTATATTGTACCGAAATTTATCTGCGTTCCTTTAAAGAAGCAACCATTTTATTTCATTTTGGGGTGGCTTAAAAGTAGCTTTGGATCCAGTCTTTTTTTTAAAAATACACTATTTTTTCGATCCGCTAAAGAGCGCCTAGATATTCAATTTGCTACACTATTCAAATCTAAGGAAAAAAGCGTGTTGCATTTTTCCTTCTCAAATTTGAGTCTACCTAGCTTAATCCCTACTATCCATCTCCGTACATATTAAATGGTTGCTCTTTAGTTGGCTTGTGCATATACTTTCTTAGTGAAAAAATGATACATATCAACTTACTTTCCCAAAAGAATAACTGGTTTGTACCAGCATATCCAAATAGACCAAGTCAAGCACCACAAATATGAATGTACAGCCCTTCAAGTAATTCGTCTCTCCCAATTTTGCAACAATATTATTTCTTTAGATTAAAGAACCATAAATGTTATGAATCTAATGAATGGATTGTATTAGGAGTGGTACCTAAACATAAATTTAAACATCGGGAATTAAATTTGAAATTTTAAATATCCCTAAAGATTCTAAAGTCAACGTTAGCGAAACGGAAGCGAGAAAAAAACATGAAAACAGCGAGCACCTTTTCAAGGTTGGTACATCATGTTATATCTTGTTTACATACTGTGAACCATCTTCAGAAGATGGACGCGGTTAGTTTTTAAGGTTTGTTTTCATGTCGTTTTGCCAGAACGATGTTAGGAGAGGATTGAACGCTCACAACATGTTTTATACTGCTGCATACTATTTGTGTCTGTCCAGGCCATGAACCTGTAGTCCAACGGATTTCGTTGGTTTTTTTATTATTCACTGTTATTCGTTTTATTTACATTGTAATCTAAATTGACAGATCGTGATTTCGTTTGTTTATCGTTACATTATATTTTAGGACCTTTCATATCGTCCGGTATGGATCGATTGTTGAAGGGCTTAGGGTAACATAGATGTTTCTTGAAGGGGTGTCTCAAAGACAAGTATATCTAATCACCTATTTTATATAAGGACAGTCGAGATGGAAAAATCAAAATCAACTGTGAATTTAACACTAAGACCAAGACAAAACACAACAAACCATACACACAGAGGGTTAATAATAAGTTCTTAAACCAGTGCACGTGGAAATGAAACACAATACCGGATTTAAAACCGATCATGATCAACAGTCCCTAAATATCAGTTGCTTGTTTTATAAATGTTTTTGTCCATGTTTGAATTTTCATGAGAAACTGTACAGAGCCATTCACAATTACCTTATAACAAATGCTTTTTCTGAAATGCACGAAATTCGGATATTAATGAATAATTTCCCTATGATATTTTAACTAATTTGCAATGAAGAAACCAATGCATTGTCTTACTACAACAATCAGGAGTCGCTTCTTCAGAAATCAGACGTCGCATTGTCAAAAGTCAGAAGTAGCAAGTACCAATTGGAACAAAAATCAATGTTAGCCTCTGAACAATGAAACCTTACTTTGCGGGAATATTTCCAAATCGTTCACTAAAAATGACAAACTTATTTTAAGTTTTTCCTAAATAAAATAACTAAAAATAATGTTTACTATAGTACACCAAGCTAAATTTGCCCCGAATTAAGTCAAAATATATCGAAAGTTTAGCTACAAAGTATGTCATGTTATATATCGTTGGAATTCTTGCAATTAGAGTTTAGTTTTCCTCATCACATTCCCATTACCCCACTATGTTAATTTTTTTTAAATTGAAAAAAAAAAATGTCTCAAAATGTCATGTTTTCATAGCTTAATATCCCGCTTCAGTGTTATAGATGGAATAAAATTTAACTTTTATTCCTAAAATTTCATATTTTATCTGTCATAAAACCACAAAAAATAAACTTTTTGATCATGTCTTGTTACCTGAGACCATTATTTAAGTGCACCATCAAAATGAAGCAAATTTACAAAGTCGAAAAAATTAACATTACACCCTATGGGGAAATTTTTTATATCAAGTTAAAATGAATTTTTAGCTACAGCTTTAGCTGCGGCAAAAAATTAGAATTACAACAATAAATAATGAGATATATATGATATATTTCACTGTAAAACTTTTGATGCAGGTTCACCTCAATTGTGGCAAAATTCGTTTGGTGTACTTAGTAGGATTTTCCAGCCGTTTTTTGTCTGTTTATCTCGTTTGTATCATGCAGCGGCAAATGTGCCTTTAAACATTAGAATTTGAAATAAAGGCAATAAATAACGACGTACTGTACTAAGGCTTGTCGTGAATGTTTGTAACTTACTGGATTAAGTAGTATATGGGCACCGTTCAGTTATTATTTTTCGTGAGGATGCGAGGATGCGTGACGTCACAGTCACGTTGACCGGAAGTGACGTCAACGGAAGTCACGTATACCGGAAGTGACGTCACTGGAAGTCACGTGAACCGGAAATGACGTCACCGGAAATCACGTGGACCGGAAATGATGTCACAGGAAGTGACATCAACGGAAGTCACATGACGTCATATATGACGTCACTATTACTTCTGCCGCTAGTCTTTCGTTCCCATTGTAAGTATTTCAGCCTCTAACAATGGAAAAGAAAACAAGCGGCAGCGGCAGCACTTCCTGTGACGTCATTTCCAGTCCATGTGACTTCCGGTGACGTCATTTCCAGTCCATGTGACTTCTGGTGACGTCATTTTCGGTCACCAGACCTATTCAATGTGGCAGATACCACATCACGGAGTGAACTTAGCAATTGAGCACGGTGAAATGAGTCACTCATGACTTACTCCAACGGGTTTTTGATGGAAAAGACAAGCAGCAGCAGCAGCAGCCACAGAGCGAAATGAGCAATTGAGCAGCGTGAAAAGAGTCACTCACAACTTATTCAAACGGGTTTTTGGTGGAAAAGACAAGCAGCAAGCAGCAGCAGCAGCAGCAGAGGCCACAGAGCGAAATTTGCACATGAGCAGGGTTAAAAGAGCAAATGAGCAATTGAGCAGGGTGAAAAGAGTCACTCATGACTTACTCAAACGGATTTTTGGTGGAAAAGACAAGCAGCAGCAGCAGCAGCCACAGAGCGAAATGAGCAGTTGAGCAGGGTTAAAAGAGCTATTGAGCAGGGTAAAAAGAGTCACTCACGACTTACTCAATGTGGCAGATACCACATCTCACCACACCACATCACACCATATTCCACCACGGAACAAATTGTATAGGGCCGTAAAACGGCCAAAGTGTCATTTCTTCAGTGACCTTTGAAGTGACAACATGTCTTACCTATGTTCCATCTGTGACAAGCAACTTTCTAGAAGAGACAGTCTCAATAGACACTTACGATTGGTTCATATACATGACGAAAATTCGTCAAATGGTATTGAGGTGATCAGACTCCAGGAACCACTACAAATATGATAACAACCATCCTGCGTTTGAGAGGAGGTAACATACCGTTGACCAGGATACTTCGTTCCAAATCTATCCCACCAAAGATCCCAACTTATATATCTGTTCGGACACACCCGATGCAGATCACTGCATGCCTTAGTTCCATCCTTTTACCAGTCTTATTGCCGGACCAACGGGAAGTGGAAAATCGATGTTTGTCAAAAGATTCGTGACCAACATTCAACACATGATGAGTCCCGTGCCCCATCGGATCACGTGGTGTTACGGTGAATATCAAACCCTGTATGGAACCATAGACGGAGTAGATTTCGTCCAAGGACTTCCCGACCTCGACAGCATGGACCCACAGATGAGACATTTGGTCGTCATCGACGACTTGATGACAGAAACGGACGAACGTGTGGCTTCCTTGTTTACTAAGAAGAGTCATCATCGAAATATCAGTGTCATGTACATCGTTCAGAATCTATTTCATCAAGGCAAACACCACAGAACCATCAGTTTGAATGCCCATTACATGGTCTTGTTCAAGAATCCCAGAGACGCTTCACAGATCCACAGCTTGGCTCGACAGATGTTCCCACAAAAGCCTGGGTTCATATTGGAAGCCTACGAGGCCGCCACGGCCGAACCCCACGGATACTTACTCATCGATGTGAAACAACAAACTCCAGATCGACTGCGACTAAGTCATATATTCCCTGGAGAGATGCAAAGAGTCTACTTGGACAATGGAGCTAACAAGATACATCTAATAGCAAAATTTTATCGAGATTAAATAATGATAAGACCTTTTTTTCTTTTGAAAAATGCATTCCTTAAAGTGAGGTTTACAGAAGTACGTTAATCAAGAAAAGAGTTATTTTGTAACAATGACATGAACTCAATATATGTTTCCTTTATACTTAGAGTCATCAATAAATACTTTCTAACGCACACAAACATCTTTGTCTTAATAAAAAAGGGGGTGTGGGGGGACTCCGTTTCACCTGAGGATCGGGTGTTAATGGTAAAGCCGTTAATCATAAAGTGAATCATTCAGTATGAATAAACAATTTCATTTCTCAGTCATATTTTGAATTCCAATCGGGGTTCTTTAGGAGCTATAGGAATCACCAGACTGTCGGAAGCACATACCACCACCATAGAACCTGTCTCTATTTGAATTTTCGGTGGTTTTATATGAGACCTATATTATTCTTAAAATTCAAACAATGAAAAAATGTTCGCCTTACCATTTTGAAATACAAAATCCAAACCTCGAAACAAAAGTGAATTATTCCTTTGTTTATCTACACACAAACACACTCGATAGAAAAAATTCGTCCTTGTGAAGATACAAAACAGGGTGTCTTCTATCAAGTCCGCGTCTGTTACATAAAATTCAATATAGAAGTATCAATGGTGGTCACAATGGCAATTTCAATTGATAAAGACCATATCTACAGTAGACACTACAAGAACGATGACAGGAGTGCATCGATCTTCACAGTCAGATATGGAGACTGCTGAAAGAAGCTGTTCAGGAGCCGGACTCTTGGACTCTTCAACTCAGGGGCCTTCATGTTATCGTGAAGATAAGGAAGACGTGGACTTACAACGTTGGATATTACTTCGCTGGCGAAGTAAAAGTGTTTACTAAAACATTCATTGTGGTGTTTGATGACACCACAAAGCACATCATCACCGCTTATCCAGAGAGGTGGTTATCAACAAACGGCCCTTTTAAGGGCCAACAAATTATACAAAAAGAATCTAAAGCTGTTGTACATCAAATCGAAAGTGAGCTTTCCCCATTTCTAGACCCCTTATGTATTATTTTCCTTGTTGTTCTTTTACACGGAAATTATAGAATAGTAATGCCTTCTCTTCGTACTAGTGACCCATTTCAAATAGTTTATTTATTAATTTCATTAAGATTCATTAATTGTTTTTTTTTATTTGTCTATACGTATAAAAACACCTGTATGCATTGATATAATAGAATACAACAAGAACTGAAAGGATACAGCTAGGTTCACAATCAAAGGACTAGATTCACGAAGGGCCAATATTAGCCCTGTATTGAAAATGGAATTTTTGGTGATATTCTGATGAAATAACCTAGACTGTTGTACAAAATACAATTTTTATTCATATTTTCTCAATTTTCACGAGTTTTGGGACAAATGTGTTAAAATTGATGAAAAATCATGTGTTTCTGGAAATTAAAGATAAAAATGAAAACAACACTGTATAATTTTAATGAAAAAAAACATTTATTTTAAGTATAGTTTTCATATAGATAATGGTTTTAATCATATTGGCAACTTTTGAGTAATTTTTGGGTAAAATGCATTTTTTAAAATAAAAATTACATATTTCTGGAAATAATCAATTAAAAATAAAAACAACGCCGTATAATTCAAATAAGTGAGAGGAGACATTTCTATCAATTATAGTTTTCATAGAAGGAAAGGGTTTTAATCATATTTGCATCATTTGAGTAATTTTGGGGGTAAAATGCATTTATAATGAGAAAACTCATATTTCTGGAAATAATCAATTAAAAATGAAAACAACGCAGTATAATTCAAATGAATGACAAGTTTCATTTATTTCAATATAGTTTTTATAAAAATAACACATTTTTTATCAAATGTGCAACATTTGAGTAGTTTTGGGGGTAAAAATACAGTTTAAATAACAAATCTCATATTTCTGGAAATAATCAATTAAAAAGTAAACCAACGGATTATTATTCAAATGAATGACAAAAAATATTTAATACAGTTATAGTTTTATAAAAATTTCAGTTATAGTTTAAAAAAAAACTAATTTTGTAATTTTTTAGGTAAAAAATACCCCTTTAATGAAAAAGTTCATATTTTTATAAATAATCAATTAAAAATATTAAAACAAACGCTGTATAATTTAAATTAATGACAAATGACATTTATTTCAATCATATGAATAACCAGGTTTTATTCATTATTGCAAAAACTGAATATGTGTTGGGGTAAATATACACCTCATTAACAGAAACACCACATCTCCTTTTCTACATTAGATAATTATTGAAAAATTCATGATACTAAAATATGTAAATAAACGAGGAAAGGCACATTGTCAATCAAGTGGAAAATATAAAAATCATAGTGTTACTTAAAAAGGCTCATCTTGTCAAATATTTTTATCGACTGCTCGTAGCTTAACCTATATCTTAAAAAAAACAATTATATGTGGTTCCCGTAACCTCGTGTCTCGCCTGTTCACCCTGTGGTCAGTGTAAAATATTCAATTCAATCTGAAAAAAACCTTTTAACAGAAAATTAACAAATAGTATAAAACAAGTTCCTATGATCACTTGTTCCCTCTTACAAACTGCGAAATATTTTAGATGATCACTCATGCATAACTGAGGGAACAGGGCCATCATGTGGGTGTGGAATCTAGAAGCAACTCCATACCAAATAGCAAGTGGCTAATAGTACTGGGTGGGGCTGTAGGAACTGCTTGCGGAAAACTTAGGGTGGTCGCTCACTTAAGAAGGGAATGGGGCCATCAACTGAGTGTTGATTTGCGCTGTCCCCTTTATTGGTGAAACTTTATAATACATTATATCGACCTACAACTAAGATACTCATCATCACAATTTCCCATTATTTATAATTGTTGATGCCGCCCCCGCATCAGCCTAATTATGTCTCGCCTCCCCGACTTTTCGTCGCAGTTGATATCAAGATTATCAAGACCTATCCAGGCTGAAACTGCAGTTTCCAATTTATGGGCATGAGAATATCTTATTCTAGATCTTGACTTTACTGAGCTTAGATAATCTTTACATGGTTGATTGATTGATTGTTGCTTAACGTCCAGTTGCAAATATGTCATGCATATTCAGGACGAAAACAAGTTAAACAATTAATCAATATGTAGACTGTGAGCAAAGGACCGGTAAGGGAGGGACTTTTAGACTGCTAATGGAAAAATAGCGGGTTGGATAGGGGCGGGAAATTTAGCCTTGTAACTGGCCGCCTACGGACCACTCAAAATGAGCTGTTACAAGGG
>JAULBM010280767.1:0-16430 GCA_032357055.1 Geukensia granosissima
AAAAAAGTTTTACCTACCGACCGACCCTTATTTTTTTCAGCATGTTAGCGGAAACACAGGTATTTTTTTTTAGGCCTTATTGTCCAATGACATTACTGTTGCATATGATAAAGTGTGAGGAAGGAATAAAGCACATTGATGACAATGAAATATTGTCCTCTTGGTTTTTCTTAAAGAAATATATAACAGGAAGGACATTCTTTCACAGGACACTTTTTTGGCTAACAGGATGGCCACAATGGTATAAAATCAAGGGAGATAATTATGGCATAAAAATTCAGATATTAGGCGGAAACGCAATGTTGACTTTAACATGAATTGCTACTTTATGCAGTTGTATATTTTGTAAACAACAGAAAGTACTTCTAAGAAAAAAGTAACAGTTTAATGATATGTGGATATTTTATAAATATACTATACTGTAGTTTTGTGATTTTTTGCTTCCCAGTCGAAGTTTCGGGTTTTGGCAGTGGTTTTCAAAAATGAAAACCCAAAGGTTACTATTATGCGGATTATGTTTATCAATCTTAAATTGTTGATTAATAATATACCTCTGCACTTTCGTGTGAAAAGGTGTCGAAAAATAATAATTCTGATTCTTGGCCGGTGTCCGCCATCTTGAGCTTAATTTAATCTAAAGCCTGGAACGTACCAGACCGATTGCAATTTTCCGGCTTTGGAAACTCCCGTCAATATTGGTAAAGAACATATCAATTAATGCTTTTTAGGTAAAATGGCCGTAGCGCCATTCAGGCAAATCAGGTAAATGGCTCACTTTTGAAACCACGGGTATAACAAATGCTGAAAAAAATTCAAAACTAAATGTTTTTCTGAGTAGCTAAACAAGAAATCAATTAATTTTTTCTTTATTACAGTTTTTCCAAATTTTAAAATTCTGCCAAAAAGTTAGCTACGATCATGATGCTGTATTTGTTTTTAAAACTAAACTTTAGAATTGCATCCTTGGCCAGTTATTAGACTGGGATTTAAATACACCTTTTAAATCCCAGTATAAGACAATCATTGTTAAGTTGGTCAGCTTCAACTATACGTAGTGCCAATAACTTTTGAGCAATGTGACTTTCGTTTTAAAAAATGAACAATTGACCTAAAATGGAAGTATTCTTTTGCCGATTAAAAGTAGAATTAGTTACAAGTCTACACGACATATTTTCAAATCATTACAAAAGAAAACAAAAAAGTAATTCGAACAAACAACGTGAGATTCTTCCGACATCAGACTCAACAAATAAGTTCCAACCGTCATCCCTGGGGAGAGGTAGAAAACAGTTTAGTTGAAAAACTTATCACTCAAAAGACCTTACATGTAAATGCAACAAAATTTGAAAAGTAACAAATCTACTCGAAATAACAACATTAAAATTCTACGCTTTTCTTTCCAGCCCCTTTTTCATGGGCAGGGGTGAACTAAGTATATAGGTCCTACCAAAAGGAGGAGAAAATAACATATTGTACACTTATTTAAAGGTTCTGTCTGTAGATTTCTACTGATACCAAATTTAAAGGTCATTTTCCGTCTCAATTGACGCTATCAAGAGGTCTCTACAACATATCTATCTAGAAAAACGAAATATAAGAGATTCTGGCCATAGTCAAGATTTTTTAAGCATCTATACTCTAATAAGAAATCATGATACACAAATATTATATGTGGTAGTATTCAGGGAGTGCTGCCGGTAGCTGGGCATTGCAAGGAAGACATTGTAATTTGTATTTTTCACTGTATCAATCAAGCATTAAATGCTTGCATTTAGCCTCGTTTCCAGTTAATTAATGATTTTTTTTTCACTCTGATTTATTTTCTGTGAAACAACTACAACAAAGAAAAATCAAACACCAAGTTGAGGGCCTCTAATTTACCTTTTATTCAAAAATTCTTTTAGGAATTGTTTTACTTTAAAACAGAAAAACGGATTACCTATAGTTAACAACGTTGTTAAATTAATATTCTTCATCCTAATGTAAATGTTAATTCCCAATTCTTCCTTTTGAATTACTCTTTCATTTTCATTCTGTTAAATTTCATTTTCCATTTCGTTAAGCGCTAAGTACCTTTCAATCAATCAATCAGTCAGACCACAAATTTTATACTAATTTTCACTAAGTTTGGCTACGGGTTCGATGGGCAATTTAAAACAGTTTTGTTGTGACTAAGCAACTAGTCCCGGACAAGTAGATCTTAGAAAATATTTCGTATGGTTCCATGTAAAACGAAGGTCAGCTGTGTTTCAACCATCTTGATTTTAAAGGAAGAATGATCAAAACATCACATATAAATGTAAAACAGGGCCAAAATGGCTATTCTACCAACGTTTTGTTTCACTGAACAGTTGGCTTAGACAGATAGGGGGCTTAAATTTAGTTTCTAAAATGAATCCCAATATGGTGGCAATCTTGATTTGAACCTAAAAGAACCGATCCGAAATTTGTTTTGTTTTTTAAGATTAACTGTATTTCAGCTCAATTTTTTACCACACAGCGAAAAATGTTTATTAGTTTCGATGTAAAAGTAAGCATTTCTTCAACTAAAAAAAATCGAACTTACCAAAGGGGCAGACAGACATCGTTTATTAGAAGACAGACAAGACCATGGCCAACAAAATGAATCGGAAAACAAATATTGTACATAACACTGCACTGGAAACTAAAGTTGGAGTCACACGAACCCTACAAAAACTATGGTGAGTTCAGGTGTTCCGGAAGGGTAAGAAACTTCTCCAGTGCTGGCACCCGTCGTTTTACTCAGTGTTTTGTCACTATCGATGTTAGTCACAGTCGGTATAGGAACGGATTTTTATAGTCACTACAGTGGGAAGATATCCATGGTTATATGTGAAATGGATATTACGTACTGGACAACCAAATAATGATGGCGACCCTGAAAAAAATGACTTGTCGATACAGACTTATTCCTATAATGACTGTAAGTGAATGTCATCTGTATAAAAAGATTCGTACGAAGAATTGTACTAATCTTTTTCATATTCCTGTAAAGACTGGAACTTAAATGTGTCTTTACCTACATATTCTTATGAAGAATATATATTGTTATGTACTTGTAAAAACGTTTGTCTATTCAGGAAGATTCTTATGAAGACTGAACTGAATATTGTCTTTAAAGACAGATTCTCATGAAGACTTGTGAAAAATCTTGTATATGCAGATTGCTACTATCTGTCTATATAGACTATATATGATTTTGATGCAGCCTGATACTAGACAATGATTTTGATGAAGATTGGTACTAGACAAAGATTTTGATGAAGATTGGTACTAGACATTGTTTATACGTAAAGCCTATTACTAACAGATCCTCGATAAGTACAGTACTGAACCGTGTCTGTGTAGTCCGATTTTTATGAAGACTTTAACTAAACATTGTCTATACAGGGCTAATTTGTATGGTGATTGGTTCTGAAACACGTCTTTACAGACTGATTCTTATGAAGACTAGTACTAAGCTTTTCCAATACAGACTGATTCATATGAAGACTGGTACTGAACTATATTTATACACACCGATTCTAACGAAGACTTGTACTGGAATTTGTCCATACAAATAGATTCGGATGAAGACTGATTCTTATGAAGAATGGTACTGGAACTTGTCCATACAGACAGATTCTCATGAAGACTGGTACTGAAACTTGTCCATACAAATAGATTCGGATGAAGACTGATTCTTATGAAGAATGGTACTGGAACTTGTCCATACATACAGAATCTCATGAAGACTGGTACTGAAAATTGTCCATACCGACAGATTCTCATGAAGACTGATTCTTATGAAGAATGGTACTGGAACTTTTCCATAAAGACATATTCTCATGAAGACTGGTACTGGAACTTGTCCATACAGACAGATTCTCATGAAGACTGGTACTGAAACTTGTCCATACAGACAGATTACAATGAAGACTGATTCCAATGAAGAATGGTACTGGAACTTGTCTATACAGATAGATTCTCATGAAGACTGGTACTGAAACTTGCAGTAGAGACTGATTTATATTTATAATGATATTAAGACTCGTCTGTACAGAATTCTTATGAAAACTTAAACAAGTTTTTGTCCATACAGACTAATTCTTATGAAGACTGGTACTTAACTTTGTCTATACAGACTGATTCTTATGAAAAATGGTACATGTATTAAAATTCGTTTATACAGTCGTCTTATTTAGAATATTAAACTTTGTCCATACAGACTGATTAATATGAAGATTGGTACTCAACATTGTCTTTACAGAATTCTTATGAAGACACTGGTACTAAACCCTATCTATATAGACTTAATCTTCTGACACTTGAACTTACTCTTGTCTATACAGTCTGTTTTGTATGAAGACTGGTACTTACCTTGTCTAAACAGATTGATTTTTCTTTTTTGATAAATGCCTACTTGTCTATACAGACTGATTCTTACGAAGATAGGTAGTAAACCTACATGTCTATACAGACTGATTCTGAAAAAAAAAAAACTGGCACTTAACCTTGTCAAAAAAGATGGATTCTTGTGAAGACTGGTAGCGAACCTTCTTGTCTATACAGACAGATTCTGAAGAAAACTGGTACTAAACCTCGTCTACAAAGACTGATTCTTATGAAGACTGGTAGTGAACCTACTTGTCTATACAGACAGACTGGCACTAAACCTTGTCTACAAAGACAGATTCTTATGAAGACAGGTCATAAACCTACATGTCTATACAGACTGATTCTGAAAAAAATAACTGGCACTAAACCTTGTCTACAAAGACAGATTCTTATGAAGACTGGTAGTGAACCTACTTGTCTATACAGACAGATTCTGAAGAAAACTGGCACTAAACCTTCTCTACAAAGACTGATTCTAATGAATACTGGTAGTGAACCTACTTATCTACACAGACGGATTCTAATGAAAACTGATAATATAGCTTGTCCAAACAAACTGCTTTTATTAAGACTAAACCTTATATAAAGACAGATTCCTATACAGTCTGATTCATTACCAGTACTATTTAAATACATCACTACTAACTTTGACTACCATCATGTTTTCAACTGCTCTGTTCTCTTGCATACAAATAGTACTGAGTATTTCTTTACAACAGAAATCTTGAACTTCATGGAAACAACACTACACAAAGCAACCAGATAGTCCAGTTTAGCATAAACTAGCCAGGAATTTCTTGCTTAAGAAGAATTCTATCAATTCATAAAGATGCTTAGTAACAAACAAATAAAATGTTTTATTTTTATCACAGATTTTATTTATGACCAAATAACAATATCATAACAATAAAATACAATGTTTATTTCCCATATTATTTTACATACAATACTGAGTTGATTGGTCAATGAAGCATGATGCTGACATTTAAAGACAATAGTAATAATATTATTTTTATGAGTTATCTTCAAATTTACAAAAAAGGCAACAAGTTAGGATTGTGATCACACTGTGGCATAATTAGAAAGAAAGGATATGGTGTAAATATTCATGACACAAAAATCTCACTTATACAAGTAAATTCCAAGCAAAGTAACAGCGCTTTGATTGCTGTTCTTAATCTCAAAGTCACAGTGAGGCCTTCAACACAGAACATAACAATGTTATAATTTTAATGGGATTTTTTAATCCAGGAGTAACAGAAATGACTACAAATATTTTCACTTGTACAAAAAGATTTCTGTATTTAATTAAAATACATTGTATATCTGTAAAAGCATTTACATGGTATTAGTTATTGAATATGCAATATCTAATTATACCTTACAATGTTCAAAAATAGCTGACAACATCAATACAATTTCATTAAGGCAAGCTGTTTATTTTTGTTTATCACCATAATTTATGGTTGAAAATGCTCTCTCTCTTGAAAATTGATAAATTTTCAACTGGCTAATTTCTAGGTCAAATGTGAAAAATGAATCACATGTTGGACCACAAATGTACAGGGAGATTGATCAAATGATGAAAATATGTGATTGCTGTATGAAAAAATCATCAAATAATCTACTTTTTCCAAACATAGTTGTAAGTTGTTTTTTGCACCAATTTAACTAATAATCAGAACTTTTTTACAATGGCCTGGTCTGGGGATTGAAAAATTTCTGTATTGAGTTTGTCACTCAGACACCCTTAACTAATTATAACTCTGAAAATCTTGTTACAAAAATTTCAACTGGACAATTTTTATGCTTGAAATTAAAACTAAACACATAAATTTTATAACCTGTTCTGGAGGTTTAACATAAAAAAAATCAAATTGAGTTGCTAGCTCAGATTCAAGTTTTGTCCAATAAAAGCATTGCAAAAATATTTAAGGGAAGCTGAATTAAAGATATAGCTTAAAGTGTTTTATTGTTTCCAGGTTTGGAAGTAACTATTCTATGCAGTTGAGTGTCAGCCAAGACCCCAAACCTTACCAATTATATTTCTCACAATTTAGTAAAATGGATTTTGATTTGAAAGTGCTTGAGCAAAATATTACATTCAGCTCAGTAAGATGTACAACCTTCAAGCCTAGACCAAATTTCTAACAGGTTGTTTCAACAGGTTCCATTTAAACTAAAATGGAAAAGGTAGAACTTAATTTTTTACTTCATATATTTATCAAGTGTCAGTCAAAGCAGTCCGTTGGTACACCAGATGGTAAAATTAAACTAGTTCATTGTCCATACAGCATGACTGGACATACAGCTGGGCTGACAAATGTAATAGGTCAGATCTGAACAAATCTCAATGTTGTGACCACTTGATGGACTTCAGGTCTATGCCTTCTTGTATCATTTCCCAAAGTGGACTACAAAAGAAAAATATTGCATCTATAATTATTCTAAAAATCAGAAGTAAATATGCCACAATTATAGGATTGTCAACTAACAAACCAGTTAACTTACACAATATAGACAAAAATAAAAATGGTGGTCAAATATTTTTATTTTACCAATAAATTAGAGCAAATATTGATTTTTTTTCCCTTGATTCTAAAGAAAACCTAATGTTTCAGAGTAAAAAATTACCTGTAATCCTGTATTTATTATATCAAAAGATTTTACTATAAATTACTGGTATTTTCTGTTGTTTTACCAATCCTCTCAGATATTATTAGGTTAGCTTCATCTAGAAAATCCAGGTATTTTTTTTGAAAATCATGTGGTCAATATGGTTGAAATACCTTAATCAAGCCCCATAACGCAGAAGTACTATAAATATTATTTAGGTTATTTGCAGCATGCTGTTAAGAGAAAGATGAACCTATGAAAATTTAAAGTGAAAAATGAATAAGAAAAACCAGTTTTTGTCTCTTTTTGTCAAATAATTTGGGACTTATTGGCATAGTGGTCTAAGTAGCTAATCAGCTATAAGGCTGAAGTTTACCCTGACTTTGTACTATATAAAAAAATCTACTTAATAATCATTTTGATAATATAAATTAATTCTTTAACACAGAAGGTTATTTCCAACAGCAATATGTCAATAAGAACTTAAATATCTCAGGAATAAAACAGAACTATCTTGAAACAGAGGTGTGAATATTTTCTTATTCCATAAATTTTTATGACTAAAGGAATTTTTTGACATGTTCTGTTGCTGTGATGGCAAAATGCATGAAAAAGAAGATAACAGTACTAGTAACAGTAACATAAGAGATTCTAGGACCAGTGGATTACGCTTGCTAGTGATTCCTGCTTGGTGTTGCCCCTGCACTAGAAGGTTTTTGGTTTGTGATGTGGCTTGTTTGAGAAAATCCATGCACTAGGAACTATTCTCAACAATGCATTAAGGTATTCGTACCATAATTGACCACGTGCTCATTAAAATAACCCGGATTTTCTAGAAGTGCGTAACGTAATAACATCGGAAAATATCGGGAAATTTCGGAAAATACTATTAATATATTTTAAATCTTTTGATGGTTAAAACTGGTTAACGTATTTTTTTCCACTTAGAAATATTATATTTTTAAGAATTAATAAAGGAAATCAAAATGTTCACCAAATTGTTAACGAAATAAAAATATTTGACCACTATTTTAATTATGGTCCGGATACCTTAACTGACAGATTTTGCAGAAAATCTAATGTCACTGATAGCAATACTAAACAGGAATCATCAGTGGTCTTAATCCATTTGGGATTTCAGATATTTGTTTTAACTAGCTCCACTTTGCTTCGCTGGAGAAATGACAATTGCGTCAATCAAATCCCAAACAGTTGTCTCCCAAATTTTATATCCATGAACAAACATTAAAAAAGATGGCTGTTTTACATTTAGATTATTCTCAGAAAATGTGCCATTTTTATACCTCATTTCCCTTAGTCTAGTGACATGTTTGATTGTCAGGTCAGCTGTGAAGTCTATTTCGTCTTCTGTTGTAAATCTTCCGATTCCAAATCTACAGTAAAATAAAAAAAAAATACAATTATTCTGATCACTTAAGTATTTTCTGCATGTAGTTATTCCCATGCTTATGTAATTAATTGTTAAATAAAAGCTTCAATTGTTTTTGTGGAAAAAGAAATCCATTATAATTTTTTTTACTGGCATCTGATCAGATCTCCCTACAGATTATTTCTCACCATCATGGTTTTTTTACAGGGATTATAAAAAGAGATAACTCTAATGTTCAAATTAAGAGATCTATTTATTTCCAGTTTTCTTTTAAAAATTAAAACACTTACAAAAACATATGGTGGGGAGATTTGGTCATTGGTGAGATGTGGTCGGATACCAGTAGTGATTAATTAAAGTTTGTTGAATCTACTTGAGATTATCCTGATGTAAGACAGTAATTCAATGAGTATTGTTCTTCCATATGTGAAGTCAAAAACCAATATTTGCTGACAAAATCTTTCTACTGTTTTGTTGATTGATTGCTGTTCAATATCCAGCACAAAATTTTCAACCATATTCAGGAATAAATCATTTTATGAGCTAGGATGAATGAACCCTACTTTGTATCAGATTGACATGAGCTGGATTTTAACATGCTAGCTCACAATTGCAATATTTTGCAGTAAGACATGCTACTTAACCTAGAGACACTATTCTAACTCTGGGCTTACCGGTCTTTGCTCTAACTCCCAGATGCTATGTGATTAACAGAGAAGCAGAAAAAACAAATTTAATGTCTCTTATTTGACTTGTCTGGGGATCAAACCAACAACCTTCTCACTTGAGTTTAGCATGCTTACCATTACACCACCAAGGTAGTCTCTATTGGTTTAAAGTTTTAAACCAACAATATCAACCAATTGTCTATATACAGATAACCTATTGATTATGTTTTACACTAGCTTAGCTTTAGGAGATTAAACAATAGTTCATTAATCTATCAGACATGATTTTGCTGTGGAAATGGGCAACCAAAAGCTGAAATTTGCATTAAATAAATGGATAACTAGAGGCTCTTAAGAGCCTGAATTGCTCACCTGGTCCCCATACTGGCTTACTCCTATGCCATATTTCAAGTTTCAAGCAGTGTTACTGGTCATAATGCAAGGCTTTAAAAATTGCACCAAATAATTTCAAACCAACAAATAAATAAGTTCTATTTAGCTAATAATTTGAGCATATCACATCAGTTTACAATTTGTATTAACAACTTACTCAACAATCAAAGTAAAGGGAAAATGATCTACAAAGCCTATAAAATATTTTTCTCCCCCATTACCACCTGCTTAACCGGAAGTGCTAAAATAATGACAACTGTTTTGACCCCACAAAAGGAATGTACTAAATAAAGTTCAACTATTCCAACCCCACACAATTATTTATTTTTTTCCATATTGGATTCAATCTCAAAAAGGGTGTAATCAACTAAATTGTTACAACAATTAAATAGAGAGGAACAAACAGAAACTTCACAGGAACATGACACACAGGCAACAAACCATGGAGAGCACACTTGTCTGAATGCTACACTATTATCAGCTTTGGTGACCATTGTCTTTTTATTCAGTCAGGATAAAAAAGATACTTTAGTAGAGGTCCATTCAGTGATCATTCATGCCAAAATTCAATCCAATTGGCCCATATGTTTCTAAGTAGAAGAACTTTGAATTAATTTTCCATAGGGTCCAATGTTAAACTATGTTCATCTGTGGCATCCATCTTGTTTTAAAGAACAGTTCATTTGTAGAGGTCCATCCAATGATCATTCATGCCAAAATTCAATTTGAATGGCCCATTTGTTTCTGAGAAGAACTTTGAAATGAACTTCCCATAGGGTCCAATGTTAAACTACGATCGGCTGTGGCAGCCATCCTGTTTTTCAGATCTGCATAAAAACAGTACTTTCATAGAGGACCACACAATGGTCATTCATGCCAAAATTTCAATACCACTGGCAAAGTGGTAACTGAAAAGAAGAACTAAGTATGAATATCCCATGAAGTACAATGTTAAATTATGTTCGGCTGTGGCGGCCATCTTAATTTTCTGATCAGCATAAAAAAGTCCAATGGTTGAGGTCCACCAAAGGATCTTTCATGCCAAGTTTGGTTACATTTGGCCAAATAGTTTCAGAAGAGAAGAATTTTGTATGTATTTCCCATAGGGTCCAATGTTAAACTATGTTCGCCTGTGGCAGCCATCTTGTTTTTTTTTATCCGCATAAAAAACAGTCCTTTGGTAGAGGTCCACCCAATGATCATTCATGTCATGTTTGGTTACATTTGGCCTTGTGGTTTCAGAGGAGAAGAACTTTGTATTAGTTTCCCATAGGGTCCAATGTTAAACTATGTTTGGCTGTGGCGGCCATCTTATTTTTCCAATCAGCATAACAAACAGTCCTTTGGTAGAGGTCCACCCAGTAATCATTCATGCTAAGTTTGGTTACATTTGGCCATGTGGTTTCAGAGAAGAAGAGCTTTGTATGAATTTCCCATAGGGTCCGATGTTACACTATGTTTGGGTGTGGCGGCCATCTTGTTTTTCTGATTGGCATAAAAAAACAGTACTTTTGTAGAGATCCACCCGATGATCATTCATGTCAAGTTTGGTAACATTTGGCCGAGTGGTTTCAGAGGAGAAGAAGAAACTGTGAAAAGTTAACGACGACGGACGGCAAGTGATGGTAATAGCTCATATGGCCTATAGCCAAGTGAGCTAAAAATGGGGAATTTGTGGTGGCAATTTCTTGTAAATTGGTGTGGTATGTAATAAGGTATTTCATTTGTGTATTTAGGTTGTTGATAATTAGTGATTGGCTGGCATTACACAAGCAGAAATACAGAATAAAGGAAATTGATAGTGGGATTATTGCAGCCCTAAAATAATTACAGCCATCCAATTCATCATGAATATAGTCAATCCACATTGATGGACACTTTCCAATATTATATAACAATTCAGCATGTCTTATATTAAACAATAAATTCTTCTGAAATGAGAAAATGTTTGTCAACAGAGTCACACTGTTATTCTATTTCTGTACCTGATTGAGGAATGAGCTAGGTCATCATCTGCTCCTACTGCACGTAACACATAGGAAGGTTCTAATGAGGCTGAAGTACAGGCACTGTAAAAAAAGTAGGTATTGAACAGCTTTAAATATGTAATATCAACAGCATCTGTCTGTGTTGTATCAAATTTTACATGTACCTGGTATACTGATTAAATTCCAAGTTTCAATATAAAAACTTTTTGAATCTATTACAAGTTCATCCTCTTGTTCTCCTCAATGAAGTTTTACTAGTATCTGAAGTCTACATAAGTTCTAATGGTATTGCTGATTACACTTTCACAACAAAAATGAACATATAATTTACCATGTATAGTATATGATTAATTCTCTGATACTAGTGGAAGAGGCTGCATAGTTAATTTTTTTGTCAGTAATGTCTTATAAAATCTTAAATTCCTGTCAGTTCTTGAATAAATTAATCATACCTTCCAGAAGAAAGTGCAATATCTTTTAATGCCATTAATAAGCTCTCTCCTTCTACATAGGCAAATGAAAGATTCAAACAACCTGAAATGGATTAAATATAATGTCTGCAGTCATATGTCATGATGAACAAATAATCACGTTAACAAGAATAATATATATATAACATGATACACTTTTGTGCTAGACAAAGTAATATTCCTGACACAGTTTAACAATATAAACCAATCAGTCAATATCCCATGTTACTGCAAATAAGAACTGCACATCACGTAATACTTTAAATACAAATGTAAAATTTTGTATCTTATATTAAGTATATCAGAAATTCAACTAAAATACTTAAAAGAGTTAAATTGATAAATAAGTGCTTCGAAATATTCAAAATATTTAAAGATAATCAAATAAAATATTGATTCTAAGGATAAATATGCTATAAAAGTTTTCCCCATAAATTACAGTAATTACTCTAATTTTTCAACATTGAAAAACACCAAGTTTTCTTGAACTTTGCAAGAACTTCATTGTCACTCTGGCGATCAGCTGCCCGTGATCACAGGTGTCATTTATTTTTACCTGTGGTACTTCAAAGGACTAATTAACGGATTAAGGGAATTAAAAAGCCATAAAACAGTGATAATGAACATGTCAAATCCCCAAGTCGAGTTTTTAAAACTTCATTTAAAATTATCTTGGGTATTCTTTTACCCGAAAACATCGATCTTGGAAATTTTTTAGCGATTTTTCTTGAGTGTCGAAAAATTAGAATTTTTTAAAAATTAAAAAATCTCTGAAATTTGAAAAGTGTCGAAAAATTAGAGCGTCGAAAAATTAGAGTAATTACGGTAGCAAGCAAGCAGCAAATACCAATTTCATTGTTTCTTGTGTTTGACATGGTCATAAAGAATGCTTATTATAAAACCTTTAAGGCTGTCAAATGTTTATACACCTTTCTTTTTAATTGTATATTTTAAGGTTATTTTTTACATCATTTTGTAAAACAAAACCAGTGTAATAATTTTAAATTAAAATTTCTAAGATATTTTTTTATATTTAAAATAAAAATGTGTCTTACAATATGGTTTTAATTTATTTTGTTTGTTAACTTTATTTTCTCAAATTCACTTGTAATTTACCTAAACATTGTGAATTATTGTTACTGACATCGTTCTTGAATTTTTTTCCAACAGAGATAAGAGTATTAAGTTAGATTCCATGCCAAGGGCCATATCTGCTGGTTCAGGATTGGTAGCTGTAGCTTGTATAAATCATGTACGTATGTCATTCCATACATACTGGAGGTTGACCTTATCTCACCAGGTACCCAATCTCACCATACAACAGTTTCTTCTTTAACGAAAATTTGTTTTAGCAGGAAAAATATTGATTTGGAAAAACAGATATCTGTGTAGCCAAATGCTGTTTTTTTTAAATAATAAAACAGTTTTCTGTAATTGTTGCATTGGCGAGAATAGGTACTTTGCGAGACTCAGTCGCAAGCCAGTAGATATAAATAAGAAATATGGTTGTCTTAGTCATCAAACAAGTATAAATTACAAACATCAGCAGGTTACCTTAAGGTCTTTAAACTATACACAAAGATCCAAAAAGTAAGACAAGCTCCGAAAGAAAGAAAAATGTAATATCATTCAGATGTAAAAATAATCAACTAATTTTAAAGTTTACAATGTAAAACGAGTAACAATAAAACATAAATTAACAACAACCACTGAACTTAGGTTCCTAGCTTTGGATGGGCACTTAAGTATGTGGCAGGATTAAACATGTTTGTGAACACTCAATCTTCCCTAACTGGGGACAGAGGTGTGAAAAACTGACATCTAGACAATATTCAAGAATAAGTCTATTAGATTTACCATACATTAATAGTACACAGGCAATTATAAACGCAAAAAAGGAATAACATGGTGTTCCGACCTTGGAGAAGGACTTGCAGTTTAGTCCATTAGTTCAAAATCCAAACACAATTGATAATATATCTGGTTATCTCAAACTTATACTTCAATCTAAACAGCTGGTTTTAGTGTAAAAATATCATTAATAGCAAAAGAACAAAATTGTGCAAATGTGAAAAAGTATCTTAATCATGTCATACAAAGTGTACCAAATGTTGACCAAAAATTTATAGTCTTGTCAGGTGGTTTTGGATTGGTGTCATTTACTGGTATAAATCATGTATGTTGTTCAGTAAAATTTTAATTGTAAACTTATCTCTTAGAGAAAAATTACAATTTAATACATCAAAAATGATATTGTGATAAAGGAGACGTTAAAGTTTATTGTTTATTCTGAATTTTAATATTAAGACTGGAGCAATAAGGTAACTGACAAAATATTTTTGTTAATTGATTGAAATGTAAAATTAAAAAATTCAAAAGTTAATTTGAAAATACAGGTGAAAGTTTATCTAACATGTAAAATTGAATAACCTTACTGGTCAATGCTGGTCAAAATTGGTATTAGTACACAAAGAATAATTGAAACTTCTCTATCCAAAATCTAATGTAACAGATTGCAGAAAAACCATAATATTTTCAGAAAATATCCACAAAGATCTATTTTAAAAGCACCTGTCACTTAACAGTCTAGTATAATCCCTCAAAGCGCACAATAAGTTTTTGTAAACAACAGACAACAAATGTACAAACACCTATTGCTAAAGTACCTTTTTACCGTAATTGTACCAGTTTATTTGGAATCAGTTTTTTACTGAAGCCACAAAATTCTCAATCTCCGAAACAGAGTCTCCTAGCTTCCAGTAAAACCTCCAGTAGTCGACTCTGCCATACATGAGACGCCATTTTGTGAGCTTCCTCTCATGGCGGTCATATCTGCTTGTGACGCAATTATTTCTTGACGTCAAAACTATTTTGACGTCACAATCCAGGCAATAAATGTCGGAACATGTATGGCATAGATGTATGTGTCTGACGAAGGAAGTACCATACTCTCTGTTTCAGAGATTGGTAAAAGAAGTACTCCAATCTGTTTCTCTGAAAAGTTTTGTTGCACTTCTTTCTGCACAGTATAGGACTATTAACTGCTCCTTAAACAATGTTGTAATTACTTACGACGAACTTTACATAACTTATAGGCTCTGCAAGTGAGTGCACGGTCGATGTATATTTTAAGAACATAATTACGTATCTCCGCTAAGTATTTTCTTTTTACCCACATTTTATGGTATTGGGTTGATTAATGAATGGTCGATTGGGTAACTGTTGGTTTTTGCACAAGATTTTTGTTTTGTTTTGTTGCTATGTTATATCTCTCTAGTTATAAAAATCTAGATCAATTTAATGTTTCCCTTTTCTTTGTAGGAGTTTTTGTCTGCCCTGTTTCGCCATAGTGTCTAGTGTTTACTAGCATTTTGTCAGGTTATCATTAGTTGCAATTGATTTTGATTTCCCATTGCTGCCATTTGATTTGGGCGATAGACTTTATCAAATCATTTTTCTTTTTTTGATGGCTGAAGTAATCGTGTTACAAATATTCGTAATAACAATCGCGTTTACAATGTAATGGATTAACTGATCTATCGAACAGAATATCAACCGAATTGAGGACGGGAACATGAAAACAAACATTAAATCTATATGTAGACTGTAAAGGAGGACAATAAGGATGGTAAATTCTGAGTGAGATCGGAAAATGAGGACCGGGTCGGGTAAGAAAATTTAGCCTTGCAAAAGGCGCCTCCTGATCGCTCAAGACGAGCCATTGCAATGGGTCTTTTATGTGACATATTCTACACAAGGGGCATCTCCCCCTGAAGAGGTTGTGAATACATCCCCAAAAACCACGGACGCCCCTTTTGAAGGACCAGTGCCTCCAGGACGAAGTTACATAATGTCTATTATTCCCCGCAACTTCCTGTGTGAAGAGGTGGTCGTGTATTTATACATTCCGCCAGTTTACCAGAAGTTCATATGCAGGCGGCAATAGGGTTTATTTCCATACAACGGTCGCCCCTCGGGGCCAGTTATATGGTGTAAATTCTATGTCAAAATCCATGTAGAAAGATATGTGATATCAAAGATTATTTCTTACTCCTCAGTTGTAACGGTGAGCGAATAGGTATGATTTAATAGAAACTTATTATAAATTAAATATTGTTTTTGCGGACTCCCGTTTTCTATACTGGTGGAAATAATCGTCAATTTTTAAAGAAATTGGAGATATACTCAGAAAAAAGACACTGTACATGTAATATTCAACTGCTCATTTCTCTCTTAATAAATCTGGGATTTGTTAATAATTGTTACAGAAAATTAAGGCAAAGAACCCTTTTTGGGAAAATTTCTTTTCTCAAATATCAGGTTATGAGATTCGAAGAGCCACTTTTTCACTAGCTGGCTTATTAGCTCACCTGGCCTAAAAGGCCATGTGAGCTTTTCTCATCACTTGGCGTCCGTCGTCGTCGTCATATGTCGTCGTCGGCGTAAACTTTTTACATTTTCATCAACTCCTCTGAAACCGCTGGGCCAATTTTAACCAAACTTTGGT